>JANHFT010002085.1:130166-144740 GCA_032467955.1 Pseudoxenodon macrops
TCGCCACGCGGCCCTTTTTGGATGCAGGTAAGTGCAGGGTATGCAGAGGGTCAGGGAGGGGAAAAAACGGGCCTTCCGGAAGTTTGGGAAGGCTGGAAACAGGCCCATTTCCGGCCTTCAGAGGGCCTCTGGAGCCTGGGGAGGCTGTTTTCACCCTCCCGGAGGCTCGAGGAAAACCTCCTGAGCTGTGCTGCAGGAGGCCAACTAGGCTATGCTCACCATGGCCACGCCCACCCATCAACCGGGCAGAGAACCCCTTGCTAAAAAGTTTGAAGCCCATCCCTGGATATGCTCAATGTTATGACATTTTTACCATGATTCTGGACTTGTTGTGATTTCCTGTGGTTCTTAAATGAATCACAGTAATTAAAAGAATCCATTTTCCCTAACTGACTTTGCTTGTCAGAAGCCAGTTGCAATCATCGTTAAGTGCAAGGATCAGTAAGTCAGTCTCTTTTTTCAGTGCTATTGCTGTCACTAAACAAATGATTGTTAAGTTGAGTATTATCTATATAGGCACTTTTGCATGCATTCCACTTCCCCTTAATCTGGTACCAAACAGAGAAAGTACAGATGTTCCTGAAATCTTGAGGAATGGTTACCATTACTTACTTCTTTTCCTGGCCTAAAAAGCTACCGAAATATTTAAGTGAAGATTGTACCATCTGAAATAGAGATTTCTGGTGGATTCTGTTCCTGGTGGCTTTTAACTTCTTTAAAAATTATCCTGGCATATTTTTCATTGAATATCGAGATTAAGAATTGGGAGATTTATCAGAAGATTCGTTTTAAAATTTTAAAATGCTTGCTTTGAAATCTTTTGAGGTCAAAATGTGAAGGCTGTCTATAGTAAAATATCTTACACTACATCTGCTTAAACAGGTGTTGTAACAGTGTGATTAACAGCCAGAGAACACAGGGATGGGAATGTATAAAGTAATAGCAGCCTATTCCTATGGAAGTTTTCATCTTCACAAATAAATAACTACTACTCCTTCAGAAGTAGTAGTTTAACCAATAAGGAATGTTATATTATGATTTCTCACTCTTTTTCTCCCTCCAAACAGAAATCCAATAAAGCATAGACAAAGTCTCTGGTTTTTTAAAAAAATTACCCCTATTTAAGAACTTTTTGTCTCCAGAGTTAAATATTTTAATCTGATTCACTCAAGTAAATTTAATTGTAATTGGAAAAGTGCAAATTTAGACTGAAAGGTATAAACTTTAATGCTACTTAAGTATCAGGCTCTACAGTCCCCATGTCTTGAGACTTCTGAAAATAATCAGTTCTTTTACCCATTACTCAGTTAATTCCAAAAATGAACTTCAAAACAGATGCATGAAACTTCTGAAATATTCATTAGCATAATTATTTTCTAAATAATTAAGAATGTTATACATTTTTCTCAACTTGAAGAAGCCAGTAAAATTTGCACAAAGAAATTACAGGTAGTCGACTTATAACTGCAATTGGGAGGCATTCTGGTTGAGAGTCACCCACATGGCCAGACCCAATTTTAGGACATTTCTTTTGTGGAGGCTGCAGTCATTAAGAAAATGCTATGGTCATGTGAAACTATTGATCCAAATGGGCAGGTGTTTTTGCTAGATACTGGCAAAAAAGTCACAAATTGCAATCACACCATCATGGGATGCTGCATCCAGTCATAAAGGTGAGCCAATTGCTAAGCACCCCAAATGCAGACATGTCACCGTAAGGTATGATAGTGTTGTGGCATGGCCTTTTACAACAGCCAGAAGTTCTTTACAAGTTGTAAAACACCTCTTCCAGGCTCGTTGTAATTTCGAGTGGTTGTTAAAGCAATCAGTCATAAGTCAAGGACTACCTGTAATTAAGGGAGGAGGAGGGACAAAATATTTAAGAGACATACAACTTCTACTTCCATGTTAAACTGTGTTGCAAATATAGCCACACCCGGAGCTGTTGGAAAGACTCCATAGAGAAATGCGTAGTTGGATAAACTGGTATGGTTGACATTACTCTGGCTCTTGTCTAACAATTCCACCATTTCCCTGCATAGAAGGGGCATCAACAGCCTAGAATAAAGATGGAAAAATAAGTTACTCAATCGGAAATTTAGGGCCCTAAATTAAAAATTATTTTTCAATGAATCTTATCTATGCAGGTCAACATCTAGACTTAATTCTAAATATAGTGCAGATAGTCTTCGACTTACAACCATTCATTAAGTGACTGTTCGAAGTTACAACAGCACTGGAAAAAAAAGACCTATGATCATTTTTCACGCTTACGACTGTTATAGAATCGCCATGGTCACGTGATCAAAATTAGGATGCTTGTCAACTGACATGTATTTATGACAATTGTAGAGTCCCAGGGTCATGTGATCATCTTTTGAGACATTCTGACAGGAAAAGTCAATGGGGAAGCCAGATTTACTTAAAGCCAGTTACTAACTTAACTATAGTGATTCATTTATTAACTGTGGCAAGAAATACAGTGGAACGCCTCAGACCACAACTAAACAAAAAATCCTCTAAATGTTTGACTCTGTTCATGAACATATCTTCAATTGACGACCAAACACAGCCGCGGCGATTTCCCCTGCTGCGCCATTTCTTTTGTGTGCGCGCATGCGCAGTCAGTCTTGCTTCCGTTCATGACCAATCGGATGCTAACCGAAGTCCTGGAACAGATTACGGTTGTGAACTGAGGTCCCACTGTACCGTAAAATGGGGCAAAACTCACTTAACAACTGTCTTGCTTAGCAACAGAAATTTGGGGCTCAATTGTGGTCATAAGTCAAGGATTACCTGCATTTTTAAGAGCACTATTTTGTAGCATTCACATTTGCAATTGAAGCACAAAGTATTTAAAGACTCTTATCATCTAATAATATTAAATTCCTATAATGCAATCATAATAAAAACAGGCAAACAATTTTTCATAATGTGAAAGAAAATGCTACGGCTCACTCGTTAAAAATATTTTTTTAATTCATGACAAAGTATTTCAGATTTACCGTAATTTCCAAGCATAAAGAAACACAAGGGGGAAAAAAACTTACAGTTTAGCTGTGATGAGAAGAATCAGTGCAACAAATGTACCCCTTGTCAGTTTCTTTATTTGGCCAACCATGGTGAGACCCAGGTAAAAAAGAGCCGAGCCAGAAAACGAATTGGCAAGACTGTCAAGGAAGTTTTCCAAATATTCAGGAATCTTTTGTTTAAGGATGTAATTGGAGGCAATTCCTATGAAGACCATAAACACAATTGGATTTTGCAACACGTGAAGAAGCCCGAGTCCTATGATCTTTATTTTGCTATGAGAGAGATTCTGATTGTCTTTTGATTTCTGGATTTCACAGAAGATAAACCCCAAGGGGTTTAGCATCATAAGCGATATTGGTGCAACCAGGTAAATGTACTGGAGATACTCAGGATATGTATTTTGATACAAAGCTTCAACTAGGGAGAGAGAGAAAAGATGGTGATTAGAGAGAAAACCAATATCTACATTTATGGCTTATGATTTATGAATTTGATGATTAGGGAAAAAAACTGGATAAAAGAGACAGATTTTTTTTTGTAATCATAGAATAAAAAATATTTTGTAATTGTACTTCTTGCTACAAAAGAAATTGGAATTCTTTTTTCTATATTTTTTTTGCACTTTTGCTTTTATTTTTTTATTTTTGTATCTTTATTGCTTTTCCTCTGTATTAGGTTGCATTAGTTTTTATATTCTTTGTGAGCCCCTTAATATAATTTGTTTAAAAACAAACCCCAAATTCCCTGTGCTAGCTAAGGCTGGTAAAAATTACAAGTAGTCCATGAGTTACAGACAGTTACTTAGCAACAGTTTGAAGTTATGGCAAACATACCTAGGGGCTACTTATGACCAGATTTGAAGGTCTGACAGTTGGTTTCCCCACCCCCCTCAGTCACGTGACTGAACTTCAGGAGGTTGGCAACCAGGCTGCATTTATGGATGTTTGTACTGTCCATCATTATTTACTTCCAGTTTTTGGCGAAACTGCATCCATAGTGAACCAATGGTTTTCTTAATGACAGCAGATTTGTTTACTGACGGCAGCCGCTTAATAACGACATCACTTAATGACTGCTAAAAAAGGTCATAAAATCAATTTTGATTATGTGATCAATGAGTTTTATAACTGTCACTACTATAAATTGAGGACTACCTGTATAAGCCCAGTGTGCTTGTCAGGCAAAACTATTGCATGGCAATACAAGGAAAATGAAGTTGGTTATTTACCTAACTAAAATAATCACAGTTTCCAAAACAACAAATACATTGAGATCTGAAAGTGCTTGAACAGATAAAAGAGTCTTGCTTGGACAGGATTTACACATGAGATACTGCTAAAGTGTCTGGCACATTTTGAATGCAAAATATTTCATACTTGAGGTTGAGAGTTTGTGGAGTTTGAAATTGATTATTCTATATTTAATTGAAGTGTTCCAAAGATACACTATTTTGGAAGCATTTCAATCTTAAAATAATTATTTCAAACTCAGAACAGCACTTTTTGAATCTGAAGCAAGCAGGTTGAATATGAAATGGGGTTTTTGAACTCAATGCTCTTCTGGAATATCAGAAAAATTGCAGAATATTTCTAATAAGGTCACAGTATACAGCCCAAAACACAAAATATAATATTTTCCACACTGTTACAACATTACTCCCTGCAGAAGGGATGGAATTCCAACTGTTATCAGTTGTGCATTCTGTTGCAGAATCTCTTTTTTCAGAATGTAGGAGGACATTTTGAACAATGGAGAGAAGCAACAGCATATACTTACAACAACATCATTATCCTGCCTTTGTTTATAGATAATTGAAGGTGGCAAATATACCTAATACTCCTGCCTCCTCCTATTTTTTCCACAACAATGCTGTGATGTAAATTGGACTGAGAGAAAAGGGGCTGGCTCAGTCACTCAGCTTACTTTTGTGCCTAAGTCAGGGGTCAGCAACCTGCGGCTCTGGAGCCACATGTGCCTCTTTCACCCCTGTGCTGCAGCTCCCTGTCACTCAAAATATGTGTCACAACCGCCAATGCATGACACCCACCGGCACACAATTTATTGAGTTTTTCAATCCCCGGTCGGCCAACCATGGATAAATCCAAGAAAAGAAAAGTTTTAGAAGAAAACAGAATCTTTAATTCAACTACATATGCTAGTTTTGTGGCTGCTCAAGAAATAGTCAGGCACGGAAAGGATTTTGTGGCTCCCGGTGTTTTCTTTTCTGTGGGAAACAGGTTCCAAATGGCTCTTTGAGTGTTTAAGGTTGCAGACTCCTAGCCTAAGTGAAGCCTAGAAATCAGACTCCTTATCTACCAAACTGGCCCTCAATTGCATATTTTATTGGCAAGATAATTCGCTTGACTATTGCCCTGCCAATAATTGAAAAATGCTATTTGCTGAGGAAGGACATGACCTTACCTAAGTGTTTTAAAAGCCTTTGACAATATTGAATGGCCTTTGAATTTTAAAATCAAACTTGGACATGTACTGAGAACAGTTATATAACTCCATCTACTTAGAACCTTTGTAGGCAAGCTTGAAACATGATATAACATTCCATTAATGATAATCTTGTTTTATAACTCTGGTCTTTCTCTCAATGAAATGGCCTTTGTATAATCTTACACCCAGTAATAAACAGAGATGGATTAAATCATGCATATCCATTGATTGAGCAGCCGACACAAAATCTCTGTCATCAAAACACGCTTTCCAGCCAGGAAAACAATGAGGTAGATAAGTTCCTGGTTTTTAAAGTTAGTAACGTTGTCTTTCATATTTAAATCTAACAAGCAAATATTTAATGAAATATCAA
This sequence comes from Pseudoxenodon macrops, assembly GCA_032467955.1. NCBI lineage: Eukaryota > Metazoa > Chordata > Lepidosauria > Squamata > Pseudoxenodontidae > Pseudoxenodon > Pseudoxenodon macrops. The sequence goes on from JANHFT010002085.1 coordinate 136,018, forward strand.
TTTGGCCATCATTCCTAATGACCTGACCATCAAATGATTTCAACTCAAATGTTTACTAGCCCTTTTGGCCATGCTGATAGAGATGATAGGATCAGTATCCCAAATCTCTCAAGAATGCCTCTCTGACCTTGATGCTGACTTTCTGATATGCCCCAAGAAGCTGTACCAGCTTCTGTCCAATTCATCTGGTAAGAGTTTGCAAATTCCTATAAGAACCTAATACTTCTTCCTTCTCCTATTTTCCCCACAATTCTGAGGGGGGTTAGGCTAAGAGAAAATGACTTCACCCAGCGAATACAGGTAGTCCTTGACTTATAACCTGTTGCTTAGTGACCATTCAAAGTTCCAATGGATTCCCCCCCCCAAAAAAAAGTACTTGTGACCCAGTTTCAAAATTCTGATGGCCCACCCACCCCTAGTCACAAGACCACATTTCAAGTACTTGGCTTCTGGCCTGCATTTATAGCAATTTGCAGCATCCCATGGTCACATAACCACGGATTCCATTATGGTTGAAAATCAGCATTTACTTTAGGTTTTCAGCACAGTAAAAACTAGATTTGCTTAAGGACTGTCACAGAAAATATCATAAAACTGGGTCGGATCACATGGTGACCCACTTTACCACAATCACCTTGCAACTATAGTCAGTGGTTCTATTATATTCATAAACCGAGGACTTACCCACATAAGTACCTATAAAAGAGGTACCTGGAATGTCTCAGTATTTCCAGCTAGGACCATATGTGACATTACTAACTGAATGCAACATTTCTTGTTGTCATATTAACCATCTTTTTTTCTTATCCCAATTATGTGGCAAATTCTGCTTGCCACTCTGAAGTCACTTTTTAGGCGGGGTGTGTATCTTGCCAAAAGTTTATTGAAATATTACAGACGCTATTCAAAAGCGGGGGGTGAGATTAATTGCAAAGCAACAGGATAAGGGACAGCATGAATCACCCCTTGAGTCTCTGAGATGAAAGACAAGTTAACAAAGATCTGAGCCCAGTGGTGGGATTCATCCGGTTCTCTTTGGATCGGGTGAACAGGTAGCGGCGACTGCGGGAGGCTCTGCCCACCCACCCGGGCATAATGCGCATGTACTGTGCATGCGCAGAGGAGGCGCATGTAGTATGCCACATGCACGCTCACATTTGTGAACCAGTAGGGAAGGTAAGTGAACCCCACCTCTCTGAGCCTACTATGTATATGAAATGCATTGATAAATCCAGTACCAGGGGAAAAAAACAACAGCTAAAATGTTAAGTCATAAGAGACAAAGGGTGACCACACTTAAGTTCCACCTTGAACACCTGTTCATAAGGATGATGGCACAGCCCATGAGATCATAGAATCAGGGGTTGGAAGAGCCAGTTAAGCCCCTGAATCTAAACCCTGCTCAGTGTATGAGTCCTAACGAAAGCATCCTAAACAGCTGACTATATAGCCTCCATCTGAACATATCCAGTAAAGGAAAGCCTACTTCTAAGCAACTGGTTCTACTGCTAAGCTGCTTTTATTATTAAGAAGTTTTCTGTAATAATCCTACAATTATCCTCTAACTATAATTCAATGAAAACCGACCTTCCTAGATTTTAAATGCACACGTTCCATGCTCTGACAAGAGACCAGGTTTCAATAAATATAGTCCCTTAAGAGATGCTGCTCAACTCTTGCCCCACTGCAAGCATCTGAAGCGCAAATAAAAGGGCACACATAAAAAAAAAAAAAGATCTGCGGATTATATGAAGATGTGGAAGTTAAGAAATGTGACCAGTTCTCCTTCCTAAAGAGGCCCCTCCTTATGTACTGTACATGAGTATCAGTGAAACTCTTCTTTTGAGTTGTTAAAGCAGCCATCTCTTTTGAAAGTCTAGCTCGGTTCTGCATATCCATGTGGAAACAGATTGGAGTCACTTATGAAGTAGCCAGAGAAATCTTGTACATAAAAGGTTGCCTTGCTGATTCTAAAAGAGCCATTTCACAGATGTTCCTGTATGCCTTGAAACAGCTCCTCTGAAAACTTTTGCTTAGCCCTAATTAAAGATTTTAAGGTTTGGGAGGAAAATTGAGTGAGAGCAACATTATTACCCCCTCACTAGTTCTTTATATCTATAGAATATAGTATAAAGTATCTGTATTTCTTTTTTAATAATATGTTGCATTTTATTGCAATTAGTTACTAGATTGCTAGTTATATTGCAATGTTTTAAAAAAAAACATTTAACTATATATGTATAAATTAAAATGAATTTTAGCAGATTTCCCAAACTTTGTCACAATAATCAATCCTAAAGAAATACAATTGTAGTAGCACACTAGGAGAAGATATACCTTGTATGCAATCATCTAAACATTGTATAGTATAGGGGTGCCAAACTGGCAGCCTGTGGGCCGTATGCGTCACGTACAGGCCACGCCCACCCCAGTTCCACTAATGGAAAAGATGTCGTGAAATGTCACATGACATCAACATGACGTGGCGAGTTTGACACCTGTGGCAGAGTGCATGGCCTCGTCCAATTATCTTAACTTGTCAGGTTTTATTTGAGAGAAAGAATTGTCCTATGTACAGCTATAAAAATAAAAACCAGCTATAAAAATAAAAACCAACATGTTAAACTGTTCCTGAAACTAACTGGCAAATAGTAAAGCTTTTTTGCTACCGTATCACTGTATTATATCACTGATTTGGTGACAATTTGCAATAATAAAGAAAATATATCACATAATCTGCATGCAGAAAAAATGCATAGAACAAAAATTATGGGATGTACATGTACATGTACATTTTATATAGTATCTGGCCTGCAAAACTAACACATCCAATTGACTTCAACAAGTCTACTATAAGTAGGGCTACTACATTCAGTATATTGAACTGTAGAATAAGAGTTAGTACCAAGGTACTAGTTTTCAATATTAGTGACTACCATGATTTTTGCAACACAGATAATTCTATTTTAAGCTGAACTAAATCACAATAGATGTTGTAACTTACAGTGAATGACCTGCCTGTATTTTCAAAGATATGTTACTTTAACAACCTCTGCAGAAACTCTTGACAGAAAGAGGATTATGGGAAAAAGAAGACAAATCTTTCCATTCTCTAGAAAACGAGTTATATCAAACTTCCTGTTTCATCACACTATTAAATAATTGCACCTTACATGATAACCCCAAACTTCATTCTGCTTAGTTTCTTTAGTCAGCATATTTAGAATGACGTACCGTATATACCCGGCATATTACTTAGGATTTAATGGTGCTTAAGGAGCACAGCTATATTCCATTCTGTTAAGTACCATTTAATGATAGCCACCTGAATTTGATTTACCAATATTTGCTTGTGTATTACACTGGAGGCTCCAAGCTTTCTTTCTCCAGCTAAGGATTCAAACTATTATTTTCTTATAAATGGCATCAGTATAAGGTAACATTAACTAACTGTATATAAATGCAAGCTCTGTGAATCAGCGTAGCTTTCAAGAACAGGCAATATAAAAAAGGTGAATATTTTTTGTATCTGGAGATCCAAATTTAGTGCCTAATGTGCCACTCCCATCAAATGATGAAACTATTACGCTCATGAGCAGAGACCAAGTTTATATATGTTAATCTGTTGTTTATCCAGGAATGGTTCATTAAGTAAAGCATAATGGTTAACTTCATCAGATACACTGAGTCACAGAGCATGGCTTACAATTCATAATGATTGACTTCACATCAAATGCTAACTACAGTACAATATCTACCACTTCTTACAATGAGATTTTGGGATTTGGGTGTAGTTTAATATATGAAATGTTTGTCTTAAGGCTTTCACAGGCTAAAAACACTTACTGTACCTTTAAAAAAAACACCTCATCTTTGCAATATCAGGTCAATATATTTTTTCTTTCGGGGAGCAAAATATATTTTCTTTTCTACAGGTACAAAAAGTGATTCGCTTCAAAATAGCTCTCATCTATGCAGGAAGTTATACATTGCTGATAAAGTGGCTAATTTATGTCTTGTATTCATATACACATAACCCCCTCCCCATCAGCCCCAAATATGTGTTTTGGAAATGGGCATTATGCATGCCGATTTTAAAACACTTTGGAAAAAATACAATCACATAAAATGATGCTTACCTATAGGATATCCCAGTGCAAAGTCGTTACTCTGAGTAGCAAAAATAGGAAAGAGTCCAGCTTTGCTAAATCGTTTTTCAGGAGTGACTATCAATAATGTTAATGCACAGACTAAGAAAAACACTGAGGCTTTGGCAATCAGGATGCTGTACAGAAAGGACCAATTCACGTTGGAAAAATTCAGCAAGACCATATTTTTGAAGAGTAAAGCTGGGAGTGCAAAGCGGGAGACAAAATTTCCTAATCCTTTGGCCTGAGTGGATGTAATTATATTTACCCTTCCAGCTATGTATCCGCAAAGGATAATGCCAAAGCATTGTAACAAAGCTGGAAAAAGCTTACTTATTGACATCGAAGGAGAATTACTGCTCAGGCTTAGTTGACCCTCAAACTTGCCAGGTAGAAGACCAGACATATTAGTTGCGGAAAATATATTCTTTGTGTTGAGGTGAGTAAAAAGATCCATGTTTATTCGTCCCTTCTCAAAACTTGAAGTCGAGTCTGATCTGTAAAAGAAGGAAGCAATGGTTTTTTTAAATCATTTTGAGCTGATATTGCATTCTGTATTTTTGTCTACTGCACTTCCAACATGTCAAACCAAAAGCCATTTTCATATTATGTTGAATATTTATCAGTAGACCCAGAATATTGGCTCTTCTTGAAAACAAAAAATAAAGCAAGTGACATCAGGGTGATGGTGGAAAGGAACTGAACTGCTTATAGATAAACTTGTATGATCAATTTATTTCTGGGTAGCCCTGCCAACCTAGTAATTTGAAAGCATGCAAATGCAAGTAGATAAATAGGTACCACTTCGATGGGAAGGTAACAACACTCCATGTGCCTTTGGTATGTAGCCATGCTGGCCACATGAAGATGGAAACATCTTAAGACAACATTGGCTCCCTCAGCTAGGAAACCTCAATGAGCAACTGCCCCCCTTGAGTCAGACACTACATTTTCCCTTATCAGATCTGAATTTCTCTTTATAGAAAAACTAAAAATTATTACTGAAAATATGCGGGCTGTAAAAGTAGGAATTAGAACGTAAATTTATAAAGAAGTTATTATATTATACAATTATAAAGAAATCATTTAAAAAAGAAATTACTGGCCTAGAAAGCAGGAGATTGTGAGTCTGCATTGACAAAAAGACCCAAAAAGCAGTATAAAAATCTAAGAAAAAGAACTGGGACTCTTTTCATACAGCAGTGGGCCCATTTTGTTTGGACTAGTGATACAGTAGCCCAGAATAATTGCGATCATGTCTGCTTTCCTTGTTTAGGATGCCTATTGCACTATTCCAATGAATTTAGGTATATCTTAGGTAGCTACTGAAATATATTTGAAGGTGTGAAATCTAAGTATACTTTCCTATCACCAATAAAGATCAAGGATAGCTTTGTGAAAGAAAATATACTGACTGGAATTGCAAAGAAAAATGTCTGCAACAGGAAGTAACACTGTTAAAACCTGTATTCTTACAATTATCTGGGGAGATGAGAGATTTTAAAAATAAAACATAAGAGCCAGCTTATTTTTGAATTTCCTGTTTTGAAAACCAAGTAAACCATCTGCCATCCGATTTTCTGCACTGAGGCCTGAACAAAATTCTACCTTGGTGGAAAAAATGCAAATATAATTTTGAAGATACACCAGTCTTACTTAAAAGCATATAGCTGTCACCATCAGGCAATGAAGGCATTAAAATTACTTAATCCGTCAAACAATATTGCAATTATGTCATTGGGTAATCACAAGGGAAAGGAGTAAGTAATTGCAATAGGATGGTGTCATTTTGGCCAGCTGACTGTATTGAGTTTAAGAAAGAGATTCTGGAAGGTGGAGAGAACCCGGAAAGGGGGAGTCAACAGTGATTAAAGGCAGTGAACTGGTAGGAACTGGAAGACTCTGGGCACAAAGCCTACTTGGTTGACTCTGGGCCACTCAGCCCTAGGATAAAGATCTTAGCAAGTTGTTTATGGAGATTCTCAGTCATCCAGATCACGGTTGTCCCAAAGGTGATTTTTTAACAGGCAACTGGACTTTCCAGACTTTCAGTCTTTTGAAAAAGCACCTTTGGGACAATCCTTGGCAAGCTACTTCTAAAATAAAACAAATGCTGCCAAGAAAACAGCAAAGTCTAATCCGAAGGTTTATTTCCTGAGATTCTAATGGCTATCAACGCCGGTATAAGTAGTACCCCACATTTCGACTTTCTGAATGCTTGTTTGGAAGAGTTGAGAGCACATGCACCAAGGACAAATTCCTTGTGTGTCCAATCACACGTGGCCAATAAAGAATTCTATTCTATTCTATTCTATTCTATTCTATTCTATTCTATTCTATTCTATTCCAACTTTCCTCAGAGTTTTTCCCATTCTACCTATTTGAGGAATGGCACAGATTGATTTAATACATTGTTGTACCACTGAATCTAATACAGAAAGTGCATTGCATAGCCTCCCGGAGTGTGGGAGGGCTAAAACAGTAGCATAAATAAAAGATAGCTACCATTATTTTTATACAAGCAAAACTGCTCTTATGTATATTAAACATGTTTAAAAGAGGCTTTGATTTTCATTCTTTTTACATTTAGTTCAGCTTGAAAGGGGAAAAATCGTAGTACTTTAATTCTTCAGAAGTATTTCCAGGCACATAAAAATGAAGTCTAGTTCTCTGCTTCCAGACAGAATAGGAAAAGAAAGATTTCCTGAATATATGCATGTGTGTAAACAAGCTTAAATTCCCACATTATCCATTCATAGATTCTCCTGTTCATATTTGCCTGACTTTTTATTGTTTTGTGCAAACAGTTAAAAAAAAAAAGCAAATTGGAAGAGACGCTGAAATGAAAAAAATAGGCTGTTTTAATTTTCTTCTGTCTCCTGTTGCAGTTGTAGAGAAAGGTTGGAGGTCGAAGAGAAATATTTATATTAATATTTAAATACTTTGAGCTTCCTATTTGGGAAATTAAGAAATATTAGATGTTCTTGATTTGCTATAACAACATCTTATCCGGTTAAGAACAATTGCACAATGGCAGAGTAAGACTATACCTTTTATTTCTGATATTTTTATTGATACTCATTTGCATCCCACTGCAAAGATATTTTGATATTGAATTTGTCCCCCATAATTTGAGGGCTGGTTAAGGCATTGCTTTTCATTATTTCATCACCAAATGGCACCATGGATCACAGCAAATTAAGCTGAAAGGTAATCACAGAAGTGGGGAATTGCCTTTTCATGGAGAAAGCGGCTGCATTACGTTTATAGGATAGTTGGTTATTTCTGTCTGTATGGATACCTTTAGCTGTTTTATTTTCAAAAGGAGCATATACCCTACTATTGGCATATACCTTACTATTATCCTTATACTCAACACTTAGTTATTTTCAGGAGTGTCTGTAGAGATGGGGGAAGGAGACAAGATGGCAGCCATAACTGTGATCAAAGCCACACCATTTTCATATGTCTTCACCACATTCATATGTTCATATTCATTATGGCTGCCATCTTGACTTTTTTTTTAGCCCCACTACAGCTGACCCAGGTACCTCCGTGGTTTCCTCTAATTTACAATTCCACAAGTTATTTGGTGTGCAAATCATTCACTGATTCCAACACTACAACAATTCTCAGTTTGTTCTGTATGATTACATTATTTCATATTGGTTCATAGTTTGGTGTGGAGAGCATCAACCTATTGCCTCTGTAGCTCAGATTTACTTATCCTTATTCAATTAGTCCCGATGACCACTGATCTCACTGATTTCATCCCTGTGCGTGATTGCCACATCATAATAAACTACAACAGCAACTTTGAGCTAGGGTATTAAAAGAAGGCAGTAGAGCTGCATCACAATAATGTTTCAAATAATTTAAATAGGTAATAGATCACACTAAAATAGGTTTTGCACTTCTATGTTCCCATGAATATTTTTGATAGCTCCTTACATCGTGAGAAGTGATTTGTTATTCATGAATATCCGGCAGAGATCAGCACTGATCAAAATTCATACTTGCAAAAAGCTCCCTCTTCATCACTACCATATAATACCTGCTGCAGAACTCATTTTGCTTGTTTTGCATGTTGGAATTTTCCCCCTCATGCATGTTATTTTTAGCATTTGCCTGGAAGAAAGTGTCTCATTGACTGCATGCAGCTATGAGAGAGGGGGACCATGACTTCTTTGAAATAAGCCTCCCCTTTTTAAACCAATCTGCTTCTTGCCTAAATCTCAACATACAGAGTGGCCTCCCTCCAGACCCCATTTTTCAGAAAATATCAACAGGGATCATGGGAATGAGTTTTCTTAATTGCTACCATTTCCCTGGAAATGCTAATTTACTCTATTTGTTTTTAGGAAAGCCATTGAAGTTTAGCTAATACAGCTGGCCTTGGGAGTCTAGACATTTGAATCACTCTGGCTTTGAAATATATTGCGTTCTCTCTGTCTCTCTCCCTCTATCTATACCTATACTTATACCTATACCTATACCTATAGAATAAAATAGAATAGAATTCTTTATTGGCCAAGTGTGATTGGACACACAAGGAATTTGTCTTTGGTGCATGTG
>JANHFT010002085.1:144840-156086 GCA_032467955.1 Pseudoxenodon macrops
GGTGCCATTTTGTGCACTTTTGCATTGTGTGTGAGTCAGTACAGCTGCTTTTGCATGGTGTCTGAGTCAGTTGTGTTTTGTGTGTTTGTAAAATATAAACATTTTTTGTGTTCTGTCTGTGTAAAGTGTAAAAGTACGCCCACCCAGTCACCTGACCTCCAAGCCATGCCTACAAAATAAGCCACACCCACAGAACCGGTAGGAAAAATTTTAGATTTCACCCCTGCCAACAGGGGTTTATGATCAGTGACTAATACAAAAGAGCGTCCATACAGATACTCATGGAAGCGTTTGACGCCAGATACAAGTGCTAAAGCTTCCTTATCAATTTGACTATAGTTGCGCTCTGCGCGTGAAAGTGTCCTTGAAAAAAATGCAATTGGGGCTTCTAATCCAGTAGGCAATAGGTAACTGAGGACAGCCCCCACCCGTAGGGAGAGGCATCACATGTCAAAGTCACTGGTAATTTTTCATTATACTGGATGAGCAGCTGGTTAGAAGTCAATAGAGCTTTCACAGCTCTGAAAGAGTCGTCCTCTGCCTGTCCCTATAGCCACGGTGACTTCTCATCTAGGAGCAGAGGCTCAGCAACTGAGGCCTTGTGCGGTAAAACCACGCTATAAAATTTAGGAGGCCCAGAAAGGACTGTAGTTCGGCCTTAGAGGTTGGGACAGGGGGCTGTAGAATGGCCTGTACCTTAGCTGGAGTTGGGTGTAACCCTGGGGCATCTATCAAGTACCCAAGGAATTCTACTTGGGGAACTGCAAATTGGCACTTTTCTTTCTTGAGCTTGAGCCCCGCCTTTTGAAATCACAGCAGAACAGCCCGTAGGCGCTCCTTGAGTTCAACAAGGTCAGAGGCCGATACCAGGACGTCATCAAAATAAGCCTGGTATGCCCTACAGGATACGCTCCATCAGGCATTGGAAAATGGCAGGTGACACACTAACCCCAAATTGCAATCTGTGGCACCTAAAAGCACCCCGATGGATAACAATTGTTTGGGCTTCAGCAATCTGTTGATCCACAGGGAGCTGCTGGTAAGCCTGTGCTAAGTCCAGCTTGGAAAAATGTTTGCCATCCCCCAAGGAATGTAGCAAGTGCTGGACTACAGGGACAGGGTAGGCACTTTGCTGGAGTGCCCAGTTCAGTGAACAATTATAGTCAGCACAGATCCTGACAGAGCTGTCATGTTTGACCAGTGTGACTATGGGCTTTTCCCACTTAGCGTGGTCAACAGCTTCAAGTATACCCTGTTTGAGTAGTTTGTCAATCTCGGCATCAACATTAGGCCTGAGAGCAAATGGTACCCGTCACAGCTTAAGCCGGACTGGTGCTACCTGGGGGTCTAAATTGAAAGAAATGGGGTACCTGTGTACTTACCCCAGGCCATCTTCAAATACACTAGCAAACTCGGTTGTCAGTGATGTCATCTCTGCTGCGCTAATCTGGTTGATGCCTGAGATGCCCAGCCCTAATGACTTGAACCAATCGAGTCCTAACAGACTGGGTAAGAACCCATCTACTATGATAAGAGGCAGAGGGCCTTTAAATTGTTGAAACTCAATATTGAATGTCCCTGTCCCTAATAATGGAATGTGCCGCTCTTAATAGTCCCTGAGTCTGAGATGGCATGGCTTCAGACTTCTCTTGGTGATTCTAGGGACTAGCTGCTTAATGGTGCCCCATGACACAGCTGACCCAGTGTCCAACTCCATATTACACGGGGACCCATCCACTCTTAACGGTGAGGTGGATCTTTTCCCCTGGATTGGCACTAAATTGACTCACAATGGAGTCTGTTGGAATTTAAAATTTTCTGATGGTCAAGCATTCTTTACCTCTCCTGCTGGGTCTAAAAGGGGGCTTTCCTGTCATAAGGGATTCTAGCCGGTGCCTGAAGCATTGGTTGTGCTGCCCTGCAGACCCTGGCCAGATGGCTCAATTTACCGCAGCGAAGGCATGTGGTGTTTTTAAACCTGCAGGACAGCCTGGAATGAGCTCCCCCACAACCCTCACAAACAGCTCTTCCAACTGGATTATCGCCGTTCCTGTGTTTGAAAGTGGCTGGCTGTAGGCGGTGCACATCATCATCATCATCATCATCTGTGGGAGTTTCTGCTTCGGCATGTCCCTGATGCACGGCTTAGGGCTGCCTGGCCACTGGCACGCTGGCTGTCCCTTGAATGGCTGCTGCTGATTGATCTGACAGTTTGGCCGCCCTGGCTTCATTTAAAGCCATCTAAAGTGTAATACCGGACTTGGCCAGCAAGCAGTGCTGCAGCTTAAGATCTTGTACTCTATGTAATAGATAATCGTCCAAATCTCCAAATTCACAATAGAGAGCGGCTGACCTAAGGGCGGCCATATACTGATTAATTGACTCGCCTTCGCCCTGAATTCTGTGGTAGAAGGCATGCCGTTGTGAAATCCGGGATGGCATGGGGGCCTAATGTCCTCTCAGCTTGGCTATTAGTATCTCCCAGGGTACCGTGCGCACCAATTGCGGAGCAAGGAGAGCCCAGGCTGTGGCAAACATTTCAGTCCCACAGAAAGTCAAGAAATATGCTCTCTTCCAGCTACTGGAAATACCCACAAAATCATTGGCCTCTAGAAAACAGTCAAACCTTGCAATATAAGAATCCCATGTCTCAGTGTGAGGATCAAACATGGCAAAGTGGTTTAGCATCGCCATTCTGATCACGGCAGCGGTTCAGTTGGGACAGCTCTTGCTGCGTGACCTCTCATCGCCTGTAACAGCTCGTTCAGTGCCGGCTTTCTCGCTCAGTGACTCGCTCTAAGATTGCCTCAGCCTGCATCCCATCTTCGTCGCCAATTGTTCTGTTCCGGGAACAGCGAGGAACAAACGGAGTGTGAGACTGCTCATGAGGCTTAACAATTTATTTCGCTAACATTCCAAGCTAACATGAGCTGCTCAGGTAACAACAACAGCTGAGGTGATTCCGATTTGACAGTGCTTTTATACTCGCGCTTTTGGCGGCCAACCAATCAGAGAGCTCCTCCGTCTCTGCCTCCTGATGGAGGACTAGTACACAACAGTTGGGTTATGGAATACTTCAGGGCTTCGTATCTTTTTAACACCTACATAAAATAGTTGGGAGAAGTTAGTCAGTATATAAGGGTTCATGAATTGGAATAGACATGGTAACAGGTCAGCCAATGGGGACTCTTTGATGACACACACAGCTCAGAGCCTGGGTGTGGCTTAGGTTCACTGATATGTGTATGTATGTATATGTATGTATGTATGTATGTATGTATGTTTGTGTATATGTGTGTGTGTGTGAGTTCTGGTTCTGCTGTATGGTATTGTAAAGAAATTTCTTATATAAATGAATCCTGCTGAATTATTTACTTGTGTGTTGGTTGGATTGCTGCAAACTCTTAACAGAAGTCCTCAGGAATGTGGGCTGAGATGACCCCCCCACCCCAGTTGCCACTGCTAGGAAATGTCATTAGTACCTACATGATGCCCAGATCTAGCTCTGCTTTAACTCAGGTGAGACAAGTTAGTGTCTGAATCAATGCGGTTGGAGTAATGAACTGGATGAGGACCAATAAACGGAGACTCAGTCCAGAGAAGATAATATGTGTATGTGGTGTCCTGCCAGTCCTGGAGTATCTACCTAAAGGAGCATGTTTGCATTTGGGTGTGGTCCTAGATCCATCACTGTTACTTGAATTAACTTTGATAGCTTTTGTATCAGCTTCAACTGATTTTTAACATCTATGACCTTACCTGGGCAGAGTCAGTTAACAGGGATTATTCAGACTGGTAATTTCTCAGTTGGATTACTGCAACATGTTGTTTGTACGACTGCCTTTAAGTCAGTCAGTTGATTCGAAACAGAAAGTCTAGACTACTCAAGGGCCTGATTGATACAAATATATTATGCCAGTGTTTTCCATCTATGTTGAATGCTAATTGGTTCCAGCCCTAATTCACAGTGTTGCTTTTTACCTTTAAAGCCCTAAAGAGTTTAGGACTACGCCCCTACAGCATGTACCTTTTCCCACATGTACCTCCTTGAATCTTGAAAATCTTATAATGCAGATCCATCCATCAAAGGTGGTGACGAAGGCCTCCGTAAGGGGCAGACCTATTTCTGTAGTGGTACCCCATTTATGGAATTTCCTCCCTAAAGAGGTTCAACTGATGCCCACATTGGCATTATTTTGGCATGAGGTGACAACCTGTTTTCCCAAGCTTTTAAATTGCATTTTAATTAAAAATTGTTTTAAACGTAGTGGCTATACTGCTGTCTAATTGGTATAGCTTTTAGTTTGCATTTGATTTCATTATATATATTTTAATTTGAATTGTATTTGTGGGTGGGTGTATCTGCGTGTGTGCTTTAATTCACATTGCTAACTGTATTTCATAACATTAAGCAAGATGTGTTAATATATAGCCATATATTTAAGTGAGGAGGCCTAAGTGTCATTCAGTTGTCACCAGTCTGCCTTATGGATTTCAAAATAAGCAAATTGGATGCTGTCAATTTTTATTAATGATCACTTGTTCAGTGACTGTTCAAAGCTATACTGGCGCTGAAAAAAGTGATGACCAGCTCTCACAGTCACACGGTTGCCATTTTCAATCTTCCCAGCTGACTTCTGACAAGCAAAGTCATTGGAGAAGCCAACAGGGATTCACAAATCATGGTCATGTGATGTCTGGCTTAATGGGTGTTTCATTTACAGACAACCAGACCTGTCCTTGCTAATGGGATGGTCACATGATCTTTTGCTTAATGACCACTTTGCTTAATAACAGAGTCCCTGGTCCCAGTTAAGGTTGTTAAGCAAGGACTACACTTCCAGTGTAGAGATCTAACTAAAAACAAACAAAAGAGCACCATCTAGTGGTCAGTTTTAAATGTGAAGCAGAAAATTCAAGAGTTTTATTGAAATCCAGACCGGTAGATGTTTTAAAATGAAAAGCAGAATCTTAAGCTCATATAGATTTTATATGTCAAATTAAATTTCTTAAACACTTAATAATGAGATTCCAAACCAGAAAGGCTATTAACCCACATTTTGCATATAACAAACACAAATACAGCTCCATCTGACAAACCTTTGCATCATTTTAATTTTTATTCCTTTGTACATGCAAGAAATTCACTTGCCATTTAGTTTCTCGTGTACATGTACTTTAAGATAAGCATGTTAATAACCTAAAATCAAATAGAAACAACCTTATTTACAATATGGGCATGTTTTATTCCATGATATATGTGCAATTTTATAAAAAGGAGGGTATGGATCATATATTTAAAATGCATATCCTGTGATTTCACAAATGATTTGATTCATTCATATGAACAGGATTTTAACTTTGCTTTTTTCGAATTTTAAACATATCCATCTCAAATTTCTATGAATGTATCCATTCAAGATACTGCTAGAATAAAGATCTTAAAATTGCAGTCTGGTAAGTGTTTGCAATTCATTATATTGTATTTCTGTATAGTAAGACAAGATGCTACTTAGTGAATATTGTGGATTGTATGTTGCTTGAATATCACACATAAAGTATAAATGTTGTATTTGAAATTCACAGTGGAGACAATAAGTTTTAGATCTTGTTTCTTTTCAAAGCTGCCATTTAGACTCAAGGCACCAAGGTGTTTCAAGGTACCAGGGATGAAAATCTGATTTTATTTTTCCCTGTTTACTTATTGTTCATAAATAAATATGTACTCTAAAACAGGGGTCTCCAACCTTGGCAACTTTAAGACTAAGCTTTGCTGGCTAAGGAATTCTGGGAGTTGAAATACACAAAGTTGCCATGGTTTTAGCAGAAGTGGGTTCTTAATTTTTCTATTGCCAGTTCGCTCAGGGTCGTGCCTTGACAGTCAAAAACTAGCTTCTGCGCATGCGCAGAAGCAAAATCCAAGATGGCGGCACTCACGGAGCCACGGACAGAACCAGCTCCGTGATGTCACCGTGGAGTTACTACCTATTCTATAGAACTCACCTCTGGGTTGGAGACCTCTGCTCTAAAACATCTATACTAAAATGTGTTAAAACATGTTTTTGAAATATATCTGGTGAGAGAAAAAGAGATGTGGTTTTTACACAACCAAAACAAATCTCTTCTCCTTTGAAATATTTTCTTACAGTATTTAACTTAAATTCTTTGAGGAAGATTCCTATAGAAGAGAAAGTGCTAACAAAATTATCCTCTGAGAAAGAGAGAAGACCATGTTTCTCTCTGAAGGCCACATCACATTCTGCATGTTAAGGCTTTGGTTGGAATTTCAGATTATATTGCACTGGAAGCAAATTTGCCAAGCTAATTCTTTGATTGAGTAACGGTAAAAAAGAAAAAAAAAAGATACAATTTTCTAAATGCCACAAAAATGGCAGCTATTTAGTAATAATAATTGTAGTTATAGTAAGCAATATTATCCGGTATGTGCTTATAACTAAGCACAGTAAGGAAAAATAATTAAGCTGAGTACAGGTTATTTTTATTATTTGCCTGCTCTTTCTATTCTTGGGTGACTATACTTCTTCACATATCTTGACTAGCTTTTTCCTAAACTGGTTCTTGCTGGATGTGTTGGGATTACTCCTAATCAGCAATGGTCAAGGTGGTTGAATGGTATGAGATTTGGAATTGACATCCCACTGGAGCCAGAAAGCACCAAGTGAAAGAGAACTGATCCTGATTTACTGGCAGAAGAACAGTGTTCTATAACCTTATTTATAATGGCTAATCTACTAGCATAAGAGTACAAGTATGACAGGCCCTTTCATTGATAAATCAGTTTGTCCAGCTTTTCTAGCTCTGTTACATTAACTACTGCAATTGCAGTGAATTTGGAATTTCTTTCTGCCACATTCCCTTTATATGGTAAAAAAGAAAGAAAGAAAAGAAATTGACTATCAAACTACATATACAAGTTGCAGAGACCTTGCTGCATATAAAAAAAATCTGGGTAATACAAAAATCATAAATATTCCAGTTTCTGCAACAAAATGTAAATAATAATTCAAAATTTTTTTCCCATCGTGTTGAAGTTGTTTATAATCCACACACACGTACTATACAACGGCAATCAGACTGAAACTGGAATGATTTATCTGTATGAATGTCAGAATTAAGTACGGTATGTACAAACAGGGCAACAGTCCACTGAAAAATATAATTCTCGACCCTATATGACCCTGAAAAGTGCTGAAACCTATTTCTGATTATAGTTTATTTAAATCTTTGATCTGATAACAAAATTTGTGTGGGTAAAGGTTTTGGATCCTGAAAGGTATTTATTACATACCAATTCCATCACAGAAGTGGGTTCAAATAATGAACCTCAATATTAAAACAAAGTCTATTTTAATCCAAAAAAGTAAACTTAAAAACAACATACACTCACTCACAGAAAATGCAAAGTTATCTTCTCTGCTCTCTTTAGTTCTATCCTTATCATAAACAGGAACTACACAAAGGTGTAACTTTGCTGAATAAGGCCACTAACACAAATACCATTGTGAACACTTTCAAGTGTATCCTCAGACATTTTCCTCAAATATGAGTTTACTTTTCATGTATATGACTAAAGAGATCTTACTTTACCTTCCCACAATTCTGTTGTGCGTTACATTATATTAAACCCATTGATTCATCAATATTTCTGTTTCCCATCTTATGACATCATCGCTCAGCATCTGCCATCTTGATTTTTTTTAACCTCCTTTACAGACGCTGAGAACATTATTTGAAAGCTCACTGTCCTGCCTCTACCTTGCAAAGTACTAGGCAGATAAAACCGAGAAGATCCTTGAAATTAAATCTTCATAACTTATCTCCCTTAAGAAGAAACTGTATTTGTTTTAGTTTATTATTACTTATTTATTACATTTATATGCTGTCCATCTCACTGTCAAGCCACTCTGGGCAGCTTATCACATGAATTTCAATACAGAATCATAATTCTCCAAATATTCTTGCCATAAGTCGATATCCGTTAGATAAAATGAACATTGTAAATTGCCAAATCCATTTATTGACAGGCAGGATTCCAAAAGCATAGGGTCCCAACCCTCAATAACCAAAGTCTTCTCTTGCACCTTTTTCAGGTAAGGAAAATCCTGTGAAAGGAATGATCATCGCAGCAAAATCAGAACGTAACTACTAAACTCTTCTGAACCCAGGTTGAAAACTTAAATGAGAGCTTGTAAAAAGCTCAATTGAATTTCTTCTATAGTTAGTCATTTCCTACATATAGCTGGATATTTGATTAGTAGCTGCCACGCAAAAGAAAAGAAAAGCTGTTTGAAGCACATATGAGCCAAATAAAAAATTCCCATACTCAAAAGTTTCAACTTGTACCATAATAAAAATGGAGGGTCCAGCACATAGATATTAGCAAAAAAATAATAATCACAGAAAGTCTTAGTGGCATTCTTTGATACTTGGATACACTTAATAATTGTTGAGTATCTGTCTTTCGCGGATCAAAATATAGGCTTTTATAGTAAACATTACATATTGGAAAGCTTTGGGTACGATACATCTTAGAAGGAAGGTCTAATAGTATAACCATTAGTGAAGTGATGGTGTAATCCTCAAGATGACAATGACAGTCAATCATCCCAAGCTAATGACTGAGTGCCCAGTATTTTTCTTTTGTTTAATTCTCCACTTCAATCCAATTGAGCCCAACAGCTAGCCTGAGATGCGTTTGTGAAAGCTGTAACGGAAGTTATAAGCAATCTTGATGGCGACATCCTTTTGGTCTCTGAAAGGCTCCAATTCATTACAGATCAAACAGATTGCCTGAGAAAATGTCACGTAATTATCCCAATCTCCTCCTAAAGGTGGAATGTAGCAATTACTATGCCACACTTCTTCTTTTTTTTAATGGCCAAATGGGCCAGATCAAATTGATCAGTAATCTCACAGAGATTACAGTTTAAAAAGTGAACCAAACTTCCACCCATAGAAATAGGGAAGATTTTCATCTCCAGGAATTACATCTAAGAATATTATGCTATAAGTCAAGGCAGCTTCTCTTCTCTCCTTGTTGATGACAAGGCCGAGCAGAACTGCAACGAATGATAGTTTCCAAGAAGTTCTGAAGATAGTTTTCAAGGTAAGGATACTTTGGAATTTTATTGGAAGCAAGTTCCACTAGTATCAGTAGAACTAAATGCCAAGAAATGGGGAATAAGATCTGAGTCACCCTGTATCTAAACCAACGTAGGCAGGCCATTCAAAGCAAGTCCTTCAGCTTCACCAAATTAAATGGAAAACTTAAAAAAAACAAAAAACGAAAGGTGGGGACTTGTGCTCAAAAGTGCTGTTGGGAGAAGGAGCATTGTGACATGTGGAGAGGTTCAAAGAACATGCAAGGGCAACGAGTCATCCTGAAAGGGATTAGAAGCCCACTTCACCGTGGGATGGGCGGAAGTGGTGGAGCACCTCTTTCTCTGCGACTGGATCCACCTAAAGAAAGAGAAAGCAAACCCTCACAGTCATCTTTTACTGACAAATTTATCAAAACCTGGAGACAGGTTTGAAAAATTAAACACATAGGAATTTCTTTTTAAAAAAAACATCTTAGTATATGGTAAGTGGTAAAATTACAGCTTGTGGGTCAGCAATGGTGGGATCTCTAGGGAGAGGGAAAGGAAGGCAAAAGTTCCATAGTATTCCAGCCTCACCATTTAAAAATCTGCCCCTTCTCCAAGCACACAGTGACATTACACACATCTATGAAAGGGCAGAGCCAACACTGTAATGCCTGACACTTTCACCATTCTGATGAAAATGGAACACTCCTGCAGATAGCAGCCTTTTCAGGGAATTGGCCCCTTCATGCGATTCCATATAATATTCTAAGCCAGGGATTCCCTGACTACTGGGCCTTGGCCTGTTCAGAACCGGACCGTGTGAGTGGCAGGTGAACATGCATGCATGCAGCTTATTTGAGCGAGTGGCAGGTACATTTGTGTGCGAAGCTCCATTTGTGCGAAGGGCGGATGTGCATGGCCGCCATTTGCACAAATGCCACTCACACAGAACCATCTCCTCTCTCTCTTCCCTGGGCCACCAGGCCAGAAAGGTTGAGGATCGTAGTGCTAAACTATACAAATATAAAAGCAATCTCATTAAAAATAAATTATTTAAAGGTTTCAAGATTTGGCTATTGTGATTTTTTAAAATCTTGAAGAGACCATCTCTTGGCATGGCAGAATTATGGCACCCTTAAATGCAGCATTATAGCTAACCCCTCCCACCACCGCAAAAAGGAAGACAAATTAAGCTTTTCAGAAGAGAAGAAATGTGAAAGGGAAAAAAATAGTTTGTATAAGCACTTTATGGCCCAGAACATTTGCAGGTATAACCTTTTAATATTAAACTTTGATTAAATGACTGTTTAAAGTTATAAAGAGCATTTTTTTGCAATTAGAATATTTATTTGTATCGTACCTTTATTATTTTTATAAATAATTCAATCTGGTGAACACACAAGATACTCCTTCCTCCTCCCATTTTCCCTATAACAATAGCCTGGTGAGGTGTGTTGGGCTAAAAACGGAGATGGGGCAAAAATCACCCAACCAGTTTCCATGTGTAAGGCAGGACTAGGAGCCACAATCTCCTGGCTTCTAGCCTGGTGCTCTGAGTACTAAATACTACATTGAGCACTAGCAACAATTTTTATGATGCATGAGAGTAGTATGACAGTATCATTTCTCGCTAGTGAAAATGTTGAGATTTTTCTAAAATCTAGTCCCTTCAGATGTAGTTATTATGCCCTCTGGTGCACACCAGATGTAAAATGATGCTGAATTAGAGTGAATCACCACACGAAGAATAGTCATTCTATCTGCTGACAATTCTGAAGGATGAGCAAAGGTAGAGGAACTACATTGAATAAGAATTTGCTGGCTATTTGTATTTATTTTCTGCTTGCTTATCTTTTCTTTACAGCTAGTACAGCTTTACAGCTTCTCCCTTCCCCAATATCTACAGTAGGAGCAGATCAGAGAATCAGCACAATCTTGTTTCTCCGTCTTTCGTTTATCTTGACAGAAGGTATTTCTATTTGCCTTTTCAGCAAACAGAGGTGGGTTGAAGTAGGTCTGACTAGCACTTAGGAGTAACCTATGGCCTATCTATCTGACTTACTGTCAGGCCTGCATTTTGGCCTGCCACACTTTCAGCTACTCTACTATGCATTTTATGTTGTGGGTAAATGGGAGGGG
>JANHFT010002085.1:171689-188686 GCA_032467955.1 Pseudoxenodon macrops
TTTTAATTGGCAGACTCGTCCTATCAGCTGGTCAGACGACAACCCATCTCTGGAGGCTATCTCAACCCTATGAGACGGAGCGTCTCAGGTAGGACCAATGCCCCTTTAGCAGAGTGATGGCATTTGGGGGAAAACTGTCCTTGTGTCTAGTTGACGGTGTCATTTTGAGGGTAGGAGTTGAAACAGTTTATGTCCGGGATGTGAGGGGTCTGTAGATATTCTCACAGCCCTCTTTTTGACTCATGCAGTATACAGGTCTTCAATGGAAGGCAAGTTGGTAGCAATTGTTTTTTCTGCAGTTCTAATGATCCATTGAAGTCTGTATCTGTCTTGTTTGGTTGAAGATCCAAACCAGAAAGTTATAAAGATGGAGATGACACACTCAATAATTCTTCTGTAGAATCAGCAGCTCCTTGGCCAGGTTGAGCTTTCTAAGTTGGCGCAGAAAGAACATTCTTTGTTGTGTTTTTTTGATGCCATTTTTGATGTTAGGTGTCCATTTTACGTTTTGAGATATGATAGACCCTAGAAACCTGAAGGTCTCTACTGCTAATACTATGTTGTCTAATATTGTAAGAGGTGGTAGTATAGGAGGGTTTCTCCTAAAATCTACCACCATTTCTACGTCTCCCATCCCAAGGCTACTTGTTCAATCTCCCGTCTGTATGTGGATTCATTGTTGTCTCGAATGAGACCAATCACAGTTGTATCATCTGCAAACTTCAGTACATTAACAGTGAGATCTTTTGAAATGCAGTCATTGGTATATAGAGAGAAGAGAAGTGGAGAGAACACCCCCCCTGGGGGGATAGGAAGCAACAATCCAATTATGTGGGTGTAGACTCCTCTTCTGCTCTGGAGTCTAAGTCAATCCGATTCTTCTCCATGCCTCCTCCTACTGAGCATGCACAGATTTTTACTCAGTTGCTGAGCAAAGGAAATGTTTGTGAGAGTGCTGGTGCTAAGAAAGTCAGAGTATTCATGATTTCTACAAAACTGTAAGAATGATTCCGCGTAAAGTCATTTGCACGATGCGAAAGGCTTCATTTGTTTTGGTCTCACTTGCAGGAGCTGCCGTAGGGCAGCCCGTTGTGAATTTGGGGGCAGTGGGTCCTAAAGGGACACCATGTCCGGTTAAGAAAGACTGGAGGTATCTGATAAAGTAAAGCAGTCAGACAGCTAGCTGGCTGAATCAGCAAGCACTGCAATCATTCAAAATTGCCGGGCTGGGGCGAGCTCTGGAAGGAACCCCACGCCTCTGAAGGGATTTGAAATCCTCTCTCGCCTTTAAAAAGCTAAAAAGCAGCTAATTAGCACTATTAAAGCACAAAAAAAGACAGGATTACAAGATATTGGGGCTAGCTTGCCGGCTTTGTCCGAAACAGCAGCCTATGCAGCCCCGAAATCCCTGCCCAGCGGAGACTGGGGCATTGTAAACAGCAAAAAAACAAACAGACACCTGTGACAGCATGGGTCCTTTGTGACCAAGCCTGTCCTGATCAGAGGGGCATAAGATATGGACGACCTCATGAAAGTAACTGGAACAAAGAAGGGGAGGTCAGAGGATCCCTGAACTCTCTCCAGACCAGGCTGAAAAGTTAAAAACAAAAGCAATTTCCTTTAGGAGAGTCACCAAGATAGAGGAAGAGAATGCCTTGAGATGCAACAAGGGTATTAGCAGGAAAATAGCCGAGGCGGAAAGAGAGGCAGAACAAAGAAAGGGGGATGGGCCCCCTGGAGAAAGGGATCTTGAAATTTCCTGTGTTTTGCCTGCTAAGCAAGTAAATCAGCCTATCGAGATGGCATTGGTGATCAGTTTCATCAACCTTTTCTTTGTTCAGAACATGATGATAGCACTTCTGTAGCACAGAAAAAATCTATGCAAACCGATAATCAGTGGGGGCTGATGGCAAAAGGAATGAAAATGGCTCCAGAGGCCACATTTACACCCACAGCAACTGGGCTATGCACAAGGGAAAGCCAAGTTCCAGAACTTTTGGATCAAATGAAAAATCTGATCTCAACATTATCACAGGCCGTGAACACAGGACAGCCACACTGACACAAGAATTACCTAGTAATCAGGATCATTTCAGATCGGTGCAACAGCAAGGAGAGATGGAAGCACCCCAAAGTGCACATTCAAATTTTTCCTCCACGCAAAGTGAAGCTTCTGCCTCAGGAGAAGTGGATCAAAAGGATTCAGACCTCTCAAGAGGATGAAGGAAGGAATTCTGAGCCCCCAGCATTTACAGGACTTTTTCAACTGGCCCTTTTTTGTTCATTACTGTTTAAGGCCAGAGCACTGACAAATATGGTCACTGACCTGATCACAACAGAGACAGCTACAAACTCAGCAGATCCAGGGCAGTTTCTATTCCCAAAGCCCTCTAAGGAGACCGAGGAGATTCCTTCAAATGATTTCTTCCATAATGTAATTTGAGGGCAATGGGACAAACCTGTGATGTTTGCAACACCAGCTGGTACCGATAAGAGATTTTAATAATATGGCCCCAGAACTCAATTACAAATGATAGATGAACCAATGACAGATTTAACTTCCTCCTCCATATTAATTAATGACAGGGAGGAGTCTCTGAAAGCTGAGGATAGAAAAGCAGAAATGACGCTCCGCAGAATGCATCTGGCGTCTGCCTGGGCGATAAGATCTTCTACGGCATCATCATTCTTCAACAGGGCAACACTTGTTTGGCTATGTCAGATGCAAGAGAGAGTTGCTCCTGGGGACTTTCGCACCCAGCAGGATTTCAACAAGGTGATAGTTGCTGTTGAGTTCTCGGCAGATGCCACGATGAATGCCTCCAAGGCTATGGCCACCTCTGTAGGGGCCTGACGGATACTGTGGCTACGCTGCTGGCATGGAGATGAGGTCTAAATGGAAGTTAGCCTCTGCACCCTACAGGGGGAGGCAAGCTATTTGGGGAAGCCTTAGATTCTGTATTGGTGGAGAATAAGGACAGGAAGAAAGTCCTACCCTCAGGGTTCAGAAGATCAGACCAACGTCAAGCCACCTTTTTTTATAAACCTTCCTTTTGGTCCTCAGATGCTGGATTCAGCAACCACCCATCCCAGAGGGTGTACACACAGATAAATATACAGACGGACAGATCCAGCTTCAAGGACAGATATGCTCAGCAAGGCCATAACAAGCAACCATTCAGGGGGACAAGCAGCCACCCCTTGTGTTGCTCCAAATAACAGCCAGATAAGCCCTCCCATTGGCGGTCGACTAAGTCTATTTACCAAGCAATGGGAAACAACAATAACAGACACCTGGGTTCTGAACACGGTGAGACGAGGACTCTCCCTTGAATTTCTTTTCATACTCCCAAACTTCTTTATAAGCTGTCAGATGTGAAAGGACAGGGCAAAGAGGAGCCTCATGGAGGCAGCAGTACAACACCTACTGGATATCCAACCATTCAACCAGTTCCTCGGGATGAGCAACAGCAGGGGTTCTACTCTATCTTGTTCGTAGTTCCAAAGAATTCGGGAGTGATGGAGAGTGATTTTGGACCTAAAAAGACTGAACAGATATCTAATATACAAGAGATTCAAAATGTAGTCCCTTCAGTCTATACTGGAGAGCATTTGGGAAGGTGATTTCCTAATTTCCATAGACCTTATGGAGACTTATCTACATATTCCTATTCTGCCAGCTTATCGGGAATTTCTGCAATTTCAGTATGCTGGCCGACATTTCCAATACAAGGCCCTTCCTTTCCAGCCTATCATCAGCGGGCAAAACCTTCACCAAGATACTGGCAGCGGTGGCAGCGCATCTCAGTGCGATCCCAGTGCACATCCAATGCTACCTGGACGACATAGTGATACAGTCCTCTTCTCAGGACAGGGCAGCAGAGGACCTACAGATCAACATCACAACTCTGCAAAAACATGGGTCCTCAGTGAATTTTGAAACTGGGGTGCAGAGATAGTTTGGGAGGCTTGCAGAATGCTTCTGTGGGCAGTTTTGCAAAACAAATGGGTCAAAAACGGCCCATTTTTCATAAAGACAGTGTCATTTTAAAGGGAACGTTTGTCTATCTGTCTGTCATCTAGTCTAAAACATGCTTTATTTACACAGGACAATCTAGGATGATCAAGTTTAGTCTCTCTTCCATTAATTTTTTTAAATTGTAACTTACCTGTGAAAATGTTGGTGGAGGGGGCGGAGCTGGAGGAGGCGGAACAGGCATCTTCTAGATGTCAATCTCACCTTTGTTGCAATGAAACCTATTGGGGAATACAAATAACCTATATCAGTGATGGCGAAACCTTTTGTCGTCGCGTGCTGAAAGCGTGTGCGCATGCCCGCCCCATAATGCAATGTGTATGTGATCCCTCCATGACCCCTGCCCATTCACGCACGACCCCCACGCATGCATGCATCTCCCACATGCATGCACGACTCCCATGCATGTGCACGCGTCTCCTGCATGCGCCCCCCACATGTGTGACAGAGCCCAGAAAATCAGCTGAACGGTGGGAGACATGCGCGCATGTGCAGTAGGCTGAGCTGGGGTGACGGCTCGCATGCCATCAGAGAGGACATTGCGTGCCACCTCTGGCACGAGTGCCATAGGTTCACCATCACGGACCTATATGGTTACAAACTGAGCCATATTTGGTCTAGTGGTTAATGCACCGGGCTAGAAAGCAGGAGAGTGGGAGTTCTAGTCCCACCTTAAGCATGAGAGCCAGCTGGGAGTCCTTGCAGCAGTTACTCTCAGCCCAGCCCAGTCCACTTCACAGGATTGTTGAGGGAAAAATAGGAGGAGCAAGGAGTATCAAGTATTGTGCCTTGTGTTATTTGTAAAAATAATGGTGGAATAAAAATCAATCAATAAAATGTTATTCATGGGCAACTATTACAGCTCCCCTTTCTTCATTATAATTTGTAATACATTTGTGATTTTAGAGAGCAAAAGATCTATCTGGCTTGACTGAAAAGCCAGTCAATCTATTTTGGTTTTTAGCTCAGAGAAATAGGATGTTATGGAACAGAGAAAGATAAGATAAAGGCAGAGACATCTTTGCATGTGAATGTTTCAAGGAGCACATTTCTAGGTCATTTGAATCACGATATCTACTATGGCATTGCCAGGGGAGAGATCAAGATTCAAAAATCTCCATTTAGCTATGATGCTCGCGAAGATCAGTTTCAAATTCTCAGTCTAATCTACTTCACAAATTTGTCATAAAAGATAAAATTCAGAGAAAGGAGGAACAATAATGTGGACCATCCAGAGTTCCTTGAGGTAAAAAAAAAGAGAAGAACGGTTCAAAACTCCTACGTGCTATAGAATCAAGGAAGTAAACCAAAAACAACAAGCTTAAAGGCAATTTCATTCTTTTTATTATTCCTCCACCAGCATGCTTAACTACTGGATGACCTAACTTTCAGTGCTAACAGCTAGTTATTTACTACCCAAAAAAAAAAAAAAAAAAAAAGTCAGGGCACCTCAGACATGTAAAAGCTTTAGAAAGAGAATATCTTGGGGTGAAGACACCTGAGAGTTCATATTCAACCTTTTATAATAATAATTATAAAAATATAATAATAATGTCTTAATGGTAGCGTGTATTTGTAATCACTGTTTTCATGATACTACAAATATCATAAATAATATTCCAAAAGACTCAGATATATCTTCTTGGGAAATGGATGGAAGATATACATGCATTAAACATTTCCAGCACTGAATATTGAGGAAGACCTGTCATCCTATTACTAAGGTTTAGTCAGCAATCTGATCAATACAAAGTGTAATATTGTCTAACTCAGCTACGTTCTATATTCTCTTTCCTAAAGACAATCAACCTAAAAAGCTTGATTTACAATATTACAGTGGTTTGCTCTGCAGTCACATTTTCCTCATTCTTATACTAAAACACTTCCATCAATTACAATAGTTTTAGCTGAAGTTGTTTTGCTATCAATCTTCCCTGTAGAAAATGTTTTTTCTGCAACCATTTTATGTCTAAATGTGAAAACTGCAAAGTCTAAAGTTAAATCTGTTTCACTTCCTGTTAATAGAAAAAATAGTTCTTGCAGCAAACCACAATTTTCTTATTTAACTACAAGTTTCAGCTATGTTTTTTCCATAGCTGAAATGATTTGTTGAATTCATACCTACAGTCAACAAATCCTGTGAAAATATTTATAGCCACTCAAGTATAAGTATTTTTGTTATTCTGAGGTGCTGGCAGTTTATATAATGCAGTAAGCAGAAACGTATCAGACTGATTATGCTTAGAATTCCTATAAGGAATAGACAAACCTTATTTAATTTTCTTAAGACACATATTAAATACATAAAGCATTTTAATGAATCTTAAAAATCATCACATATCAGTAGCTTCGAGTACAAACTTCTGTAGACCATCTGAATGTTCATTTAGCATTTTGTTTAATGTAGAAAGTATTTTGAAAACAGGAATGGCATTAAGCATAATGTAATTTATATTGACCAAGCATCCTGATCTTGTTGGCTTTGACGGTTGTTTCTCAAACCAGACAATGTATATAAATTATGTCACTTGGTTTAGTATATTGTATGTCACTTATGTGATTACATAATGATGCAAATGATGTCAATTGATCCAAAAAATATACATTCATATTTAACAAACACCCCCATCTCGCAAATAGTATATGAAATTCCACTGTCCTGTTTTTAGACAGCAACAAACTGAAAATGTGTAGGAAAAATTACAGTCTTTGTCCTCAAAGCCTCCTTTCCTTTCTTGGAACTTTGGCTGTTGTAACAACACTGGCAGCAATCTTTAGATAGGTAGCATAACTAAAAACACACAATTTTAAAATAATATAAAATAATATAATCTGTAAAAGGTTTCCCTTGCACATATGTGGTAGTCGTTCCTGACTCTAGGGGGTGGTGCTCATCTCCATTTCAAAGCCAAAGAGCCAGCGCTGTCTGAAGACGTCTCCGTAGTCATGTGGCTGGCATGACTAAGCGCTGAAGGTGCACAGAATGCTGATACCTTCCAACCAAAGGTGGTCTCTATTTTTCTACTTGCATTTTTTATATGCTTTCAAACTGCTAGGTTGGCAGAAACGTGGTGCTAGGGATTCGACCTGCCGGCCTTTCTGATCAACAAGCTCAGCATCTTAGCCACTGAACCACCACGTCCCTTAATATAATCTGTAGCACACATGCCTTATATTTTTTTTAAAGCGCTCTCATGCCTCTAAAACTCTTTCAACCAAGGAGGTCCAAGACTGGTCACAGCAGGACTGCAACCTCAGACTTCTATGAAAAATTAGTAAAATAAAAACTAAAGTCAGTCCTTGTTTAGTGACAATTGGAACTGGCAATTTGTTCCTTAAGTGAAGAATCATTAAGTGAAACCATAACTATGCGCCTATGTTGTTACTTCAGCTTTCCTTTGCTTTACAGAAAAAGTCATAATTGTACGGATTAGTTGTAAAGTTACTTTTTCCGTCACCACTGAATTGCAAATGATCACTAAATAAGGCAGTTGTTAAACAAGAACTACTTGTATAGGCAGTTTCACAGGTGCCTGTAAGATCAGCAATGAAGTTGTATTGAAAATCTTGAATGGTAACTTAATTATTTCAGACCAAACTTTTCAAATACCCTGAACTAGGCTAGGTGGATGGCCAAACACCCAGATGTCCATTAGATGACAGCAAAGATTACCCAAACAATTCTTAACTCTTTGTCACCATCAAGGATTGTATGGATTTTGCACTAGGGTAAGGTAGCCTGCAAACATCTTTCTAACATACTTACAAATCCCTTTGCAATTCCTTTGCAATCAGGACTAGGATCCCTGACCCAGAATTACAGAGTATGTAGATGACATGTACTCAATACACTATTTTAAACTGGTCACTTTTTTTAAAAAGCTTAAATTTAGACAAAAGACAGAAGTGGAGAACTCACTGCAGTTATTCATTTCCTGAATGATTAGCCTCTAAATAGAAAAAGAGAAATATTGACAATAGAAGATTTGGAAGGGAGAAGAAGAGAAATGGGGATTAAATTAGTATTTAAGACTCAGTACAAGTAGTCTTCAGCTTATGACCACAATTGAGCCCAAAATTTATGTTGTTAAGTGAGAAATGTGTTAAGTGACTTTGCTCCATTTTATGACTTTTCTCGCCTCATTTGTTGAGTGAATCGCTGCAGTTCTTAAATTAGTCGCATAGTTGTTAAGTGAATCTGGCTTCCCCATTGACATTGCTTGTCAGAAGGTCACAAAAGGAGACCACATGACTCCAGGACACTGCAACCCTCACAAATGTGAGTCAGTTGCCAAGCATCTGTATGTAAATCACATGACAAGGGGATTCTGCAAAGGTGATAAGTGTGAAAAATGGTCATAAGTCAATGTTTCCAGTGCTATTGTAACTTTGAATGGTCACTAAATAACTGTTGTAAATCGCAGAGTACCTGTGTTCTTCTAAAGGCTCACATTTTTGGTCCCAGGCATAATAAATTGAAACGCAAGCTTGTAAAGACCAATTGAAGCTGAGCAGTATGCAAATACTCACACTCGGAAAGAAAGAAAACAATAACATTGAAGTGCCAGATTTATTTAAAGGACATAAACAAGTGTGTTGTCTCTTTAAAAAGGGGAAATTGGTAAAATAAAATAAGCAGTTAAAAAAAAAAACAGGAAAAGACAGGTTGGGAGATGCATTTTTTGAAAATTAGGATAATCTGGAGATATGATAATTCAGGACTGGATGAAAAAAGGCAACATGAGGTAATGCACACAGAAAACCATCACAGTTTCAATCACGTGGTCCTGCATGGCAGTGAAGATTGACCATGCAGTTAACATGGCCAGCCTTGACTTTTGACTGTATAATTCACTGAATGTCACTACTTCAGGCTGTAAGGCATGGTTTTATGGTATAGCATTATTTGGCTTGTTCAATAAACCATGGTCAAGACAAACAGCGGCTTTGTGTAATGTGTGATGCCAGCCACTTACCTACAATCTTCCTCTCTTTCTCACTCTCTATTCCTAATCTTGGTTTGTGTAAGAATATAATGCATAGGACAAAGGGAGAATAAAAAGGCAAAAATTTAAAGATACGTGTTGTATAACCACGTACTCCCACTCCAACAATTAGAAACAAGACATGTAGAAGAAGTAAAACAAGCAGGCTATATATATCAAGAAACACTATCCTTTCCTTAACCTCTTGAAATCTTTCCTAAAGAAAGCTGTTTAAAGTTGTCATTAATATTAATATTATTAGCAGAGAACAGAGTATTATTAAACAACAAAGCTACCTATTTTCATGGAAAATAAAAACAACCAGCAACAATGAGGGTGGTGGTGTATACAATTTACATTTAGGATACCAATACTATTATTATTATTATTATTATCAAGAGCAGGAGTCCCCAAATTTGACAACCTTGTGGACTTCAATTCCCAGAATTCCTCATGCTCGCTGGGGAATTCTGGGAGTTGATAGCCATAAGTCGTAAAGTTGTCAAGTATGGATAGCCCTAATTAAGAGCATACTTGGTCCCATTTAAAAAAATAGATCCTGCTGCTATAGCAGTGAACCAAAACAGACCAAATATATTCCAACTGTGAACATATTTGTACTGGGGACATTAAATTAAAATACGCAGTTTTATTCTATATAGTACAGGACTTCATATTTTTAAAGAGAGCATTCATGTCACCCCATCAGATGACTTTCAGATAATCCAGCAGTATGCTTACAGGTCTCCACTGGTTCCAAATAATTTCTATTGTTATTCATCAGCTTTACTGCCTCATCCAACTTTTTCCCCCCCAATTTTTTTGGCAGGGCAAACATCTCAATTAGATGGTACTGAGTATTAGTGGGCATGGGTTTGTTTTCTAGTAAACAGCTGTTTGTAAATGCCTATACCTATTGTGGTAATTGTATGAGTAAAACGAGATGTTCTCAATATTTCAAATGTGACGACCTCTAATATATTAGAATGTGGGAAAAGGACAAAAATCTAACTCCTCCCTCTCACACACATTCACAATGTTGTTCTGCCAACTACAGTAAAGTGAAATTTGTTCCAAATTAAATAAATCATTTGGGCTTATCTTTCCAAAAGCAAAGTATCTTACTTCTATTTTGGGTAGGCAAGTCTTAATTACAAAAATATGTCAACAGTCTACTAGTCGTTTATTTACAGAGATCTTTTGAAGTCCTTTAACTGTCTCAGAAATTCCCTTATCCATTCAGTTGCTAAACTCAATCACTGGATTTTACTTTCCTTTCAGTTTCTTGATCCCAGTCTTTTATAAGTTAAAGAGAAGGGGTGTTGGTCCTACCTGATACGCTCCTTCTCATAGGGTTGAGGTAGCCTCCAGAGAAAAACATTATTTTTCTCACTCTCTTCTTTCTTCATCGTCTGTTGAGGTAGCCTCCAGGAAAGGGTTAACTTTCCTGGAGGCTACCTCAACCCTACGAGAAGGAGCGTATCAGGTAGAACCAACGCCCCTTTTGAACCATCTTGTAAAGCCAGCATCCTGATTGCTCATCTCTGCCCCATTTCTCCTGGGATATCCTTCCATTTCTCCATCTTTCACAGCTAACCTGCTTTGCAGATCTTCCCCACCCCCTCTGATTTTGCTTACTCCTGCTGGGATTATCTGTTGCACGTTCCTCCTTCCTCTGGTGATCTCCTTTCAAACTCCACTGCCTTCTTTCCTTCAGACTCTTCTCCTTTGATGCACAAACACCGCCTCCGATCCACACCAGCACACATACACAAAATGAAACTACTTCGCCTGACAAATCTCCTTATCAATCTTAGATAAGATAGACGTGCTTGCTTACAAATATTACATATATTACAAATATATTACAAATAACTAAACCAAGAACTTTTTATCTGCCTACATGATACTTCTTTTATATCTGGCAAGATCAAAATCTAACCTTGAAAAAAAAATGCAAAACTTAATCGTGGTTAAGTTGTGATGTGATAGCCATCTTCAAATACTTGACAAGCTGTCACAGGGAAGAAGGAATCTATTTATTTTCCAAAGCACCCGAGGACAGGACAAGAAGCAATGGGTGGAAGTGAGAGATCCAACCTAAAATTAATGAGAAACTTCCTGAAAATGAGAACAATTAATCAATGGAACAGCTTGCTTCCTGGAGTAGTGGGTGATCCATCGTTGGTAGTTTTCAAGAAAAGATTGGATAATCATTTGTCTGGGATGGAATAAGGACTCCTGTCTAGAAGGCTAGATGTTCACACCCAAAGACTGCTCATTACAGTAATGGTCCATTTTGGCTTGGAGAGAAACACTGAGTCAGGTGTCATAAGATTCTATCCTGGGTCCAGGCCTTTTCAACAATTTTTGTCAACTAGATAAAAGAGTTGAGAGGTTTATTTATATTATTTATGTTTATATTCAATACAATCTACATGGAGAGTTTGGGGGTTTTCCTTCCCCAATGTAGATTTCCAGTAGCTATAGGCTAGAAGAGAGAGATGCTATAATGTCACTGAAAGGGGCAGGTCTGACTTTCAATTCCTTTTCACATTTTTTGTGGATTGGGTTTTTTAAAAACCAATTTCCTATTTTAGTACTTGGAACGATGCTTTTTTTTTTCTTTTTTCTTTTGACTGTAAAATACCACACTGCCATTTGGCCAACCACCAAATTTCATGATTTTGGGGTTCCAAGCTTGGAAATATCCTGCAACTTTAGGCCACATTTACTTCTAGCAAACGGCAAAAACATAGAATATTAATGCTAGGAAAGATCACCAGCCACAGAAATTGTATTTTCTGTGCAACTAGATTTTCGTGAATCTGAAAGGTTCATAGCTAGCCTATTTGTCAAATGTGTGATGTTAATGTCCCATCCAAGTTGATAACAAGTTTGGATGCATATTAGAAGAGCATACTATATGTGTTCATATATTTATTTATTAAGTTTATATGCCATCCATCTCACTGTTGAAGTGACTCTGTGCGACTTACAGTATAATAAAAGTATAAATATGCAATGATTAAATATTTCATTATATAAATATTAAAATGATTAAAATTAACAAAAGCTAAATAAAGCTGCTAGATGTAGATATATATATATATATAAAGATGTAGACATGTAGCTGAGCTGAAATGCATATTTTGAATCCTACTCCTGGAGGTGCTCTGTGGACAACGCTTTATGATCTCCGTACAACCAGAGAGCAGATCTGCAGAATGGCAAATGTCTAGGGAGCTTCTCAATCATCCAGGTCATGGTTGCCTCAAAGGTGCTTTAAAAATCAAAGATGTGTTGATTTTTCAAGAAAGCCCAGTTGCCTTTTTTAAAGGCAGTTGTGGCAAGAAACCATGTAGTGCCATGTATTCTCTTTGAATCTTTTTAAGTCCCAGAGCTAGCAGGGCTGCCAATTCAGCCAAGTAGCACAATCTTTGGGGCACATAGCCTACTCAGACCCCAGCATATATGCAGTCATAGGCAACAGCTTAAAGCTGCCAACTGATCTCAAGCTTCACTGATATAACTCATTTCTTAGGTCTTGGAATGAAGACTACACACTAATGTTGTAGTTACCGAAATCTGAATTCATATTAACTGCATAAACCTACTCATCCGCCCACAACTCAGGAAGTATGTAGGTAGAATTCCATTTACATGAAAAAATGCGTATTTCACTCATCAGAGGAAGAATAGAGGCATCTAGCCACATAATTTCATGCTTCTTGGCATGGCCTTGCAAAGGGGAAGTGGTACTTGAACTACCTCTGGAAAACAATTCTGAAAAGTGTTTTCGGCTGCAAGAGCACTGAATGGTAGATAGAAGGGACGCAACAGAATGGGAAGCCTCGATATAATCTGGGCAAAATCACAAAACTGTGTCTCACTTATTTTGGTCGTGTCATGTGAGGGAATTCACAGGAGAAAGCAATTATGCTTGAAAGAGTTACAAGTAGAAGGAAACGAGGCCATCAAACAACATTGGGGCTGGATAACATCAAAGCTGACACAGAGCAAAAGCATACAACAACTCAAAGAAGTGGTGGAAGATGGAAAGATGTGGAGAGACCTGGTCCACAGAATTGCCAAGAACCGGACATGACTGCATGGATAACATCATCATCAAAATCATCATATCTGGCCCCTATCCTACATTCAGGGCTAGACGATTTAGATATAGTTAACTACTTTCTAAATTAATTAACATATTGTTTAACTACAGGTAGTCCTAAATGTACGACCATAATTAAGACCAAAATTTTGGTTGTTAAACGAGACATGTGTTAAGTGAGTTTTGCCCCATTTTACGACATTTATTGCCATAGTTGTTAAGTGAATTCACTGCACTTGTTAATTTAGTAATATGGTTAAGTGAATCTGGTTTCCCCGTTGACTTTGCTTGTCAGAAGGTCGCAAAAGGGGATCACGTGATCTTGGGGACACAGCGACCGTCATAAGTATGAACCAGTTGCCAAGTGCCTGAATTTTGATCCCATGATCGTGGGGCTGCTACAAAAGTCGTAATTGTGAAAAATGGTTATAAGTCACTTTTTTAAGCAACTTCAAACAGTCACTAAATGAACTCTTGTAAATTGAGGACTGTCTGTATTTTAATCTCATTATTAAATTCCTTCCCCACCTTTCTGTTTATTCTAACGTTCAAGGCAGTTTACAGCAGTAGACCATTCCAATTATAAAATGGAATGAACTTAATGCAATTAAAAGTAATATGAAAAACAGATGAACAGTCCGGTAAAAGCAGTAGGCTTTTTCTATCTTTCTAAATACTTGGAAGAGCAAACACCAACACTATATCTTTAGGGGTGGGAAGACTTTCCTTAATCTGGGATAAGGTCATTTCCTGACCTGATATCTGATCTTCCATCTAGCAGAAAGGACATCTTCAGAAAGATAAAACCATTTTAAGCTAAATTTACAGGATTCTTCTTGGCAAATGTTTACAAAAGAAGGACCAACTCAGTGCTGAATATGAATCCAGTTTTAGGAGTTAAGGAAGATTTTAAAATGACATTGTGTCCTCAGCTGACCCTGCAGTGGTTACAGACTATTGGTTGGAGAAAAATCATGCAAACTTCGGAAACTTTTTTAGTAGGTTTTTTTGGTACTTTCCCCCTAGAATTGTTTCAAAAATCTTGCCAGTTCTTTTGGAATAACTATAAGTGAAACAGGATTTTATTTCGTATTTTCAAAAGCATATACTTTTTTTTAAATAGTTAAACGTATTTGATTCTTGTTGCAATTATATTCTGATCCCTTATGCAGCAACACATCTAGGAAACATTTGGGCTTTCAGTACAAATTGTTAGGAATAAAAAGACCCAAAACTAAGAAACAATCTGAAAATTAGATGGTGAGCCCTAACACACAACTGTTTTCTTTTTTTACTAAGTTTTTATTATTTTAGCAATATAATTTACAAAATGGGAAGAGTTGTTTCTGCTAAAATAGGGGGAGTCAGAAATCCTTAATTAGCACAATTCCATTCTACTTTCAGTTTACTACCTTAAGGT
Organism: Pseudoxenodon macrops; assembly: GCA_032467955.1. Lineage (NCBI taxonomy): Eukaryota > Metazoa > Chordata > Lepidosauria > Squamata > Pseudoxenodontidae > Pseudoxenodon > Pseudoxenodon macrops. The sequence goes on from JANHFT010002085.1 coordinate 186,248, forward strand.
TTTTGGCACACTACTCGGTGAGGACTGTTAGTGATCAGTGGGCATGGAGGGCTAATAGCAATAACACTTAGATTTATATACTGCTTTACATCCCTCTGTAAGAGATTTACAGAGTCAGCATATTGCCCCCAACAATTTGGGTCCTCATTTTACCCACCTCAGAAGAATGGAAGCCTGAGTCAACCCTGTGCCTGGTAAGATTTGAACTGTCAAATTGCAGTCAGCCGGCAGTCAGCAGAAATAGCATGCAGTACTGCATTCTAACCACTGTGCCACCATGGCTAATAGATAACTGATGGAAGGAACCCTCAATGGAGAGAATTTAATGGAGTATCTTGAAAGGTTTCTAAGCTAGAATATTTCTTCATTCTGCAACCTGTGTTTATTTGATTTGTTTTTTATTTGCATCTATTCAACAATTTCCTCAGTAAATAAAAGAGGAAATATTTCCTTTAAAGGTAGATTTGGAAAGTCATTTGACTGGAACAGACTGAAGTGCAAATTACTGATCTTTTGAAAATCACTTTGGTGCAGTTGTTTTCATTTTTTTTTTCTGCCTGAAGTGGAGCTGTGAATGATGATGGCTACCACAACTGGGCTAAACATTTTTGGACAAACACAAACTGGCAGCAATACATGGTTAATGTTTCCTGCCATCTAATAGTCATCTGAATTTTTTGTAGCACAAATGCATACAGGTAGTCCTTGACTTATAACAGTTTGCTTAGTGATCGTTCAAAGTTACACTGAAAAAAATGACATGACCCTTTTTCACACTTATAACCATTGCAGTATCCCCATGGTTAAGATGCTGGACTAGGAGTAGGTAGATCCAGGATCTAGTCTCCTCTTAGGCATGAAAGCTAGCTGGGTCACCTTGGCCCAGTTATTCTCTTCCATGTAAGACTAGGAAGTAAAAAACAACCAACCAACCATACCAAATCATTTCAATGTTAATCCTTCTGCAAAGGTGGCCAAAGAAACTGAATGGACCTGTCTAGGAAGTGATCAGGAATAAAGACTGATTCAAAGGCACTAAAAAGAGTTTGATTTCTTGTCTAATCATGAGTGACAGTCAACTGTTTAAGATTATTTAACCAGACAGTAAGGATTATTTTAAGAGATGGAAACTCATCTACTAAAAATAAGAAACCTTCTCAAGAAGGATTGTGTGATTCTTTGGATTCTATTCCAAAACCATTTTTCAGAGTGCTAGGGAGGCGAATTTAGCAGCTGTCTGCAACTCTTTAAAGTCGCTGTGGCTTCTCTTGGGACAACATAGCTACCATGGAATCACAGAAAAAGGTGCAGGTGCCTTGAAGTATTCAGATAGGTGCTACCTTTGCATTTCTGCCCCACTCTGAAGCACCTTTAGGGAAGAGAATTTGAAACCCTACACGTACCTATTATGTCTAGGATACAGTTTGTTGTAATTCTATATATTTATTTACTGGAAGTCAATATCAAAAAATTCAGTGAGATTTCCTTCTTAGCAGGCATTGATATGATTGCCGTTAATCTCAAACATGAGAGTGAAAGCAGTTTTTGCAATTTGTATTTCCTCATCCATCCAACCATCATCCCTCCCCCCTCTTTCCTGGTAGAGGAAATTTTTCAAGATGTACGTTTCCTGGGTTTGCATGACACACTAAACCGCAATGCAGCCAAACACATTTAAGCCCTAAAGTACCGTTTAAACTTAACTCACATGATTTAGGACTTCAGTGTGTTGAGTATATCCAGAAAATAGAGTAATGGAGTAAATCCCAGTTAACTGTAGGTAAAAAGAAGTATGACAACAAAGTCATGCATAGCTATTCATTTGATAAAAAATATAAATTATGATTATGTGACTTATTTGTTCAAGAACCCTTTTGTAAAACTAAATGGATCCTAGGAATATCAGACTAGGGAAATATTTTCTATGTCTTCATACAATCAAATGTCAAATGTATACAATCTCCCAAGTCTGAGAGAGGCAATCGATAATGGTACCGTATTTGTAATGGGGCTGTGAGAAAAACCTTGGAAGAAGGAGCTGTAGCCTAAACAATGGATAGACTAGGGCAGGGGTGTCAAACTCAATTTCATTGAGGGCCACATCAGAGTTGTATTTGACCTCGGGGGACTGGGGGGTGCAGGCGTCTCCATGGGGCATGTCCAGCTCAATATCACTCATGTCTGGGGAACCTGTGGTGACCTGGGTGGCCACCCCAGGCTCTGTTTTCAGCTGGGACGGCCTCCTGCAGTTCTGTGCCAGCGAAAATCAGCACGCCCCCCTGGGCTCTGTTTTCGCTGGTAGAAGGCTGTAGGAGGGCGGCACACCGGAAATTGGAGCCCAGGGGCACGCGCGTTAAGGTCGCCTGGAGGTTTATCTGTGTCATCAGGGTCACCTGAGTGGTGCAAATTGGTGTGGAGCTTTCTTGGAACTGTGGAAAG
>JANHFT010002086.1:0-10927 GCA_032467955.1 Pseudoxenodon macrops
GACCCTGTCTTATTTTCGGGGAAACACGGTAGCATTTCAGATACTAAGGTGAAATTTTAAAATTCAATTTTCTCTCACACAGAGAGTGTGAGAGAGAGAGAGAGGGAGGGAGGGAGATCTGTAACTATACACAAAAGCTGTAGCTTAACCAGAGTTATGACTATGTTTTTATGTTTCCACTGATTCAGTAAAAAAAGATTTTAATCAAAGACCGGTGTAGGTAGTCTAGTGACAGACTGATATGCAGTCTTTAGTGGTGCTACATAACTCTAGGCTCCCAGGACTTTTGGAACCCTTCAGAAAACTCTCAAAGTCGATGCCAAATGATATTTTAGAATGTAACAGGAGAAAATTCTAAAATAGATCCAGAGGAATCATATTACTTCCAGTTATTTAATTAAATTAATTCTAAATCAGTTTTTTTTGTCCTAGCTTCACCTACTGCTTTATTCAGCCATTGTATCCCACGCCTATCATCGCTATCAAATGCAGACCATGGTACAGAGAGATTGTCCAATCAGGCTCAAGGCAATGTTAGCATTTGATGGCATAACCCAAGCAGCCACATCACCATTAACTGAAGATGTGAAATAGTTGAAAAATGTATTTAGGAGTACAGGAAGCAGAGCAAGATCCTTATATATTATGCCGGTATCATCAACAAAGACTTCTGGGGTCTGAAAGAGGAATTTTTCCACTGCTTGAATAGTTATCAGAAGTTTAGTGAAATTTACTATCTTCTGCTTTTGCTACTGAGTTCCCCCCTTTAGCTTGGGTTCTGGTATTTACAGAAAATATGACCCAATGCTCACAGGATCAAGTTTTTTCTTTTTTGCACTTTGGTCATCCTTATCTTCAGACTCAGTCACCGCACCTTCTTCAAGCTTTCTCTTCCGAGATTCTCCTTTTTATAAGTAAAAAAAGTACATTCAATTAATATTTGAAAAGGACTGAAAGGACAAGTTTCAGTATTTTATGTAAACTTTTTTGTTAGCATTTATGTCAGTAAGTCTATATAATGTTTGATCAATAATAAATAAGATGGTGTGATGAAATAGTAGTTATATCAAATATGTCACTTACAAAACAAATGAAATAAATAAATAAATAATAGCCGTATACCTTCATCGAACAATTTTAGACCAGCAGCTATAGCTTCATCCATAGTATTTGTTGATTGTATGAGCTACAAGAAGAAGATGAGAAAAATATTTCTTTTCTAAATTATAATTATTATTACTTTAAAATTTTGCTGCGAAATCCTATGCATTTTTATTCGGAAATGCAATATACAGTATGTGTGTGTGTGTGAGACAAAGAGGATGAATACATCATTGTTATCCTCTTTCTAATACAGGCAGTTCTCAGCTTACAACCATTCATTTAGTGACTACCTACATTCTGATTAAGGCTTTTGAAATACAGGGAAAGAGAAAACAAGAAATCTCTTGAAAGAGATTTATCTTCAGACGTATGTCTATGGATATTTATTGATAATTATATTATAGTGCTGTACAGGTATAATATTGCGGGCAAGAATCCCTCAGAAGAAATGGAGTAGCTTTCATAGTCAATAAAAGAGTAGGAAAAGCAATACTGGGATACAACCCCCAAAATGACAGAATGATCTCAGTTCGAATCCAAGGCAAACCATTCAATATCACAATAGTCCAAGTATGCCCCAAACACTGGTACTGAAGAGGATGAAAAACAAAACATACGGAATTGTAAAACCTTAAACACAAAGTAAAACATTACTGAGATTCCAACGAGTTCTATTGTAAGTCATCTTCTAAATTACAATAACAGTGACTTCTGAAATCAACACAATCTCCTGTTTGCTTCTGAAACGAATTCATGTGTATTTAGGCCGCTCCTGATGATTTTAACATTTAGGAAGTTTATTAAAAAAGATATTGTCTCTCAGTTTTTCATATATGGCTTTTTAGTTGATACGAACACATTAAGTTAAGCCCAGAAAGTTTTTCAAGTGAGATTCATCCCAGGATATGTACTAAGTGGTAGCTGAACTATCACATGTTCTTGTTACACACTTTTCAAATTTTAATAGGTTAGCAACATGTTATTATTCTGTGCTTAGAGATTGTGATGGAATCTGGGATTGAGTTGAGCAGAAAAGTGAAACAACTATGTAACCTTGAGTCCATTGTGGGGAGGAAGGGCCTGAAGGGAGATCCTCCCTAAAACTTTATAAAATTTATTGAGTAGTTATGCAATGTGTGTTTGAGTCCGGCAATATTCCTGTCTGTAGGCAAGCAACAATAAACATACCACTCTAATCAGCTCATAGCCTTGGTTCCTTGCATCTGATAGAGATGCATAGTTTCCATAATTTCTTCACCAAGATCTCCTCAAAGAAGTCTAAACTCACATTGCTGCAATATAATTCCTAAAATGGTGCTTCACATTTTTGAGTATAGGACGACTTGAGAGCCAAGATATTTCCTGAGTGCAGCCTACTGACCTCATGGAAATGAGAAAGGCCTTTTGAGACTATCAGTGGTTGGAATCCAAATTAAAGCATCTTTAACAGATGACTGTTTATACCCCGCAAAGAGAAACAGAACTGGCTAAATTAATGTGAAATTGTTTTCACTATTATGAAGGGTTTTTTTTCTCCCTCACATTCACCTATAACCTGAGAGCATTTTTCTACATCCTTCATTCAGGGACAATACAGAACAGATTATGATGTTCCTAAGATAAGGCACCTCTGCAATTCTTTCTCCATCTTAGCTAAATATATAGAGTTCTCTCAGCCTTTCAGGATCATCAGATACGTTCTGTGAACATCCTCACTGCTGTTCTTTAAACTAGTTGAATTTTGTCTGAATCTTTTTTTTAAGTGTGCACTCGAAGTACTCCAATTGGCTTATTCAGGACATGATTTTTTTTTAAATGGGGAAGGGTACAGATGAGGGATCCAGGAGTGAACACCTTTGTTGCTGTCTCTTCAAAGGAGAGCCTATCCTCTCTTTTACCACAACTTCTTTTCAGTTCCCTCATAATAATATTATAGGGTAGGTTGTGGAATAGAATGGAATGGAAAAAGAGGAGGGGAGAGGAGAGGAAACCTAGAGTTGTTAAGTGAACTTCTGGAGCTGAAGATGAACTTAAACCAGGGGTGGGTTCTGGATATTTTTACTGCCGGTTCACTCAGGGTCGTGCTGCATGTGCACGTGCACGCAGCAGTAAAAAACTAGCTTCTGCGCATGCACACAAGCAAAATCCAAGATGGCGGCACCCACAGAGTCACCAACAGGACCTGATTCGTGACATCATCGCCAAGTTACTACCAGTTCTATAGAACCGGATAGAACTTGTAGGAACCCACCTCTGACTTACACCTGTGACTTTGCAGTTCCAGTCTAATATTTTATACACTACACTGGCTTTCCATCAGGTTTTACCTTTGCTCAATCACGTTTCTGCAGGAGTTCCTGATATGGATATTTGAGCAGCTATAACAAACCAATGATCTGTGCAATTGCACTGTATACCTGCCCACCTATCTTAAATGTAGACTGTCATTTAAGATAGAGTGAGAAGACCGTGTAAGACACGCTCACCCTTTAAATTCAACTAATGATATGTTTCAGCTCTTATTTATATCTTTGGGGAATTATTGTACCATAGAGGTGTGTGTGTGTTATGTTTTTACCCAATTCCTGATATCTGTGCTGATACATCAGAATAAAAAAGTAGAAGAAATAAGATGTAATATGTTTAAGGAACAGGAGAGATTTGTAAACTGCTTTTGAATGGACCTCCCTCTTTATCATCTCTGACTGCAGTGGTATTTCAGAAGAGGGTATTTATGGCAGGTGCAACACTACTTAGCAACTAATCTCACATGCATGACTGTTAACATGAAATATGGATTTTAATAATCCCAGCTTGGTGAGAAATGTGAGTCTGCCTAGTGGGGATGTGATTAGCCACAGTCTGTAAGATTAATTGAGATATACAGTGCAAGCTTCCATCCTGAGAGCTCCAAGCTGGCCTGATTATGCAAGAGACCACATCGTAACAGCTGTATCCTTCGCAGTATATGATAAGAGATAAATCACGCCCTCTATCTTGACTAACAATAACCCTCTCTTGGTTACGAGTCAATGATAACGACCATGACAATAACCACAATAATGATCTCCTGCTCCAACCTTCAGAGGTGCAAGACTACTCCTCCCATCCTCCTCAACCAACAGTATCAAATAGCATTTTGGCTGAAGATGATGGGAAGGGTTTCCAGTTGGAGATGGCTGCTACAATTGATCAATCCACCAATAGAATTGCTCTGTTCTATTCAGAAAGAGTATCTGTTCCTTTAAATTCCACTAATCTGGTTACAGTGGAACCTCCGTTCACGACCATAATCCATTCCAGCACTTCAGTCGGCATCCAATTTGGTTGTGAACGGAAGCAAGACTGACTGTGCATGATTAGACACACACACAAAATGGCGCTGAAGGGGAAATTGCCGTGGCAGGGAAAATCGCCACGGCTGTGTTTGATCGTGAACCGAAGATATGTTTGTGAACAGAGGCAAACTTTAAGCGGATTTTTTGTTCGGGAACTGATTTGGTCGTGGACTGAGGCATTCGGGAACCGAGGTTTCACTGTATACAACAAATGGACATTTCTAATACTGAACTGTGCTGTTGTTCCTTCAACAAATCATCTGGTAGGAATGCTTTAATTTAATTTGTCAGACTCAACGACTATCTACCTCAAATATAATGTTTTTGATTTAAAAAAATAGACATAATTTGTGAATTCTAGACCTCATAAGCACAGTCTATGCATCATAAAAGACTTCTTGGAGATTGCTGTTGCTTCACTTAGTGACGGCAACCAGGACAGCCATCTGCTAAGCAGGGCAGTCATGTGATACTTTGCTTAATGATTACTTCACTTAGTGATAGAATTTCCAGTTCCAATTAGGATAATTAAACGAGAGCTACCTGTACTAGTGTTTATATGTGTGAGGCAATGTGTATATGTGAAATGCCTAAAATTTGACAACTCATGGAAAAGCAGAATGATAAGACTTTAAGCATATGCACTCATTTCCCACATTTTCTAGTCTACAGCTAATAAATACCATGACTACATTATAGGTTTAAACAGGTTTGATTGACATTACGTGTAATCCACATAACTTTGGCTGAAGAATAACAGTAATTCCACACAGCAAATAATTATCCTGCTTACAGATTGATTTAGTCCATTTTAAACCACCCAACATACTTACACATTTATTACAAGCAGATGTATGCTGCTTTGATTCTAAGCTCATCAAAGGCAAATACAAAAGACTAAATTAGCAGTATTGTGAAATGGAAGCAAAATCATCAAAATATATCACAATATTTCAAATGCTAGCAATTTCTAACCCTATAAACACAAACATCATCAGATGTTTTCATTACATCTCTCGGGTATTTTTTAACTACTCACAGTCCCTGAATGTACTATGTCGGCAAAGCCACATTTTCAAACATTTTCTAAATAGCAGGAGTGAGACTGCAAATTTTCTATGTGATGGGAAGGCTGTTCCATCAGAAAAGAACCTTTGCAAAAATGCTTGTCTCCAATACCAGACTTAGCAGGAATTGCAGATATTCAAGAAACAATCTTTGCAGGTCTGGGGTAACCTGACAACCTTATAGGGGCCATAAAGTAATAACTTAGAATTATACCTTCCTTCCTTCATTTATTTTCTTAGTGTGCACCTGCTTTGAATAATAAACAAAACAGGCTGAATTCATACAACATGCGGAGCCATACACACACACAAAAAATCAAATGTATACATATTAAGCTTAGCATGAGGACAAAATTTACCTTCCACCTATTTCACTGAAGTGGTTAAGTGGCATTGCCTAATTGAGTAATGAACCATCTGTAAGTAAACAACCAAGGTCAGAGAAAAACCAAGGATTCTACAGTACCAATCCTGAGCTACAGATACTGAGTCTTAATACTTAGTCTCTTCTATTGTATATAAACAGACAACAAATTTAAAAAGATGCTTTTAAATTAAAAGGAGGAGATTGCAGTTGGACATTAGGAAAAAAAGATCTTAACAGAAAGAGCTCTTCAACAATAGAGTGGTGAATTATCTTTCATGAAATACAGAGGCTGGATGGCTTCGTTGTGTATCAAGGATAATATAGTTAGCAGATTCTTGCAGGGGACAAAAATTTAAACTGCATAATTTCCAAAGTCCTTTTCTATGAATCTATAGTAGTCCAAATTGGCATTTCTATGTACTCATGGTACTCTTTCATTATGTACATATGCATGTGCTTTAAATGCCTGTTTCTGGTAAGGGGATAGTGTCCACATCCAAGCAAGTGACAACCCATCATCTACTTTGGGAAAAGAGTATCTAAATTTAAATTCTCTCGGGTTAGATCCCATTCTTGGTTTTATCAAAAATAGTTATTTGGATCTCAATCGGTCTTTCTGGATAATTCACTTGGTGTTTTATGAGCATGATAAACTATACCTTCATAAATTCTTATGAAGAAAGACTGACTAATCAGGGATGTTTAGGATGAAAGAGAATAATTGCAAGGATATAATACTGTTATTTAAATCCCTGAATGGATCTCATACTGGAAAAGGTCGTGACCCATTCTGTCTCAATTCAGAGGCCATGTGATACAAGGACACAGAGTAAGATGTAATTATGTATTGAAAAGGTGCCTTGAACAGCAATAACTACGATGTATTATAAGCTAATTGGGTATAATAATCAGTAGACCATTCATGCATGCACACTTGTCAATTTCCAAGTGAATATGGTGCTAAAGATTCCTGTTTTATCATTCTGAAGATTTCATGACAAAACCTTTGCCACCGTTTTCATTCTTTTTATGATAAATATTGCTATTCTAAGCTTTTTAAAAGCGAACGTTGCATAATCCAAATCCTAATCTAACCTATAACCCTGCATTTGCAGGTTATAGAAATATTTCTCCTTCCTATACGTTTCACAGTTGACTTCCTTTTTTATTTTTAAATAAGAAAGATTCTAGTCTGCTGCATTCTGAACTGCCTTGGTTCTATCTGGGACTGGAAAGCATTATTGCATTGCTCTTAAGCATTGGGGATGGGAGATTATTTATTTATTGTCCTTCTAAATCATTATTTAACAGGCACTGATTGTCATGTCACATAATTAAGTGGTTAAATCCATTTGGCAGCTTCAGTGTTTTCTATAGCATAAGAGGAGAGATTTGCCTTATAGGGCTGTTAACAATATATTCAATTAAGCAGGGTTATTTAATTAGCTCCATGGTGCACTTTACACTGTTCTTCAGGCAAGGATGCAAACATTACATGGTTCCATTACTTAGTCTGCTGAAACTTTGAGTCATAATATACAAGCTTGTTTATAGAAAATTAAACAAACAAAGAACAAACAGCATACACTCATCATGAAGTAATTATGCTGGGTAAATAAGAATCAAGTCTCTCTCCAGTAATCCTGCACCATTGTCATAAGTCTGCTTATCAAACAAAGCCAGCCATTTATATTTCATAAACTATATAGGAGCAGGACAGGACAGGGAGAAAGAAATGCTAGAAAATAAATATCCTCCAATTCTGTTCTTTGGTGGCTTAGACAACTGCTGTAAATCTTCAACAGTAGAGTTAGAAAGTAAGTATAGTCATCCTAGGCTGCATAAACAGGGATAGATTCAAGATCACGTGAAGTGTTAATAGTACTTTATAATGCCTTGGTAAGGCCGCACTTAGAATACTGCATCTGCTACCAGTTCTCCAGAACTGGTCAGAACCTGCTGAAACCCACCTCTGAATCCACTGTAGTTGTTAAATTTGTAACACAATTGTTAAGTGAATGTGGTTTCCCCATTGTCAGAAGGTTGGGAAAGGTGATCACATGACCCTGGGACAATGAGACCATCATAAATATGACCATGGAGATGCTGCAATGGTCATGAGTGTGAAAAACCATCATAAATCACTTTTTTCAGTGCTGTTGTAACTTCTAACAGTTACTAAGTGAAGGCACCCGAAGACCAGACAAGGAATCATGGATGGAAGCTGATCAAGAAGAGATTCAACCTGGAAATAAGGAGAAATTTTCTGACAGTGAGAACAATCAACCAATGGAACAGCTTTTCCTTTGGAAGTTGTGGGAGCTTCATCACTGGAGGCTTTCAAGAAGAGACTGGACTGCCATCTGTCAGAAATGATGTAGAGTCTCCTGCTCAGGTAGGGGGTTGGACAAGATGACTTACAAGATCCCTTCCAACTCTGTTAATCTGTAACATTGCTATAAATCGAAGACTATCTGTATGCTGGAAGTTAAGATTCAACATTACGCATCCTGTCAAGATAATTCTTTCTTCTACTAAGATTGGTAAAATATATATTTGTATTGCTGAAAAATGAGGGTGGATGGATGGAACAGGGCTTTAAAAAGAAAAGTAGAGCTTTGTATTGTAATAGAGAAAAATCAAGATCTTACTCAAAATAAAATATTTAACAATCCCCTCAACCCATACTTAGCTTTTGTCTCAGTTGAAAGATCTGTGACCTGTGGTGGTCTTTTAATGCAGTTCAAAAGCCACAGGACTTGAATTTGGTGCGAAGGCATACGCATTTTATGCCTTCATTTAATTCAGACTGGTTATTTATATATGAAGTGGAATAGTTATGGGACAGAAGATTGCTAAGAGCCGTTAAGTGTTAGAGCTTAATGTGGAAGCTTTAGGCTACTGTTTTCTTTAAAAAAAAACTTTCTATAATTGTGGACATTTAAATAAATATTCAGAAACCGCATGGTCGCCTTAAACTTTTCATCTTTAAGAATTTGGCAAATAAAATAATAATTATAAATGAATTTATATTCCCATATCTCCATTTTAAAAGTCGTTTTAGGTTAAATGTAAAAAAACAATCTAACATTAAATAATTATTTAAAACTTGAGGCAGGGACTGAAGTAATGAGTGAGGTTTATTCCATGAAGCCCATTTTGAGAAACACCGCGGTAGAGTGTTAAAGAAGGGTCTCACCCAACAAAAAGGGGGAATGGACAAATTATTCCTTCCATGTTTATGTCCTAGTGGTTTCAACCTGTCTCTCAGATTATTGTTGAATTGTTGAAGGAGAATTAGGGTAGACATTTGATATTTCTTTATTGCTTTCAGATATTATTTGCAAAGGTTGGAGGCAATTGCTGCTGAACAAAACACCACATTGGCAACAGGAAAGGCATCTGGCCATTAAACACTCAGCTCCACCACACAAGGGATTATGGGATCATTAAAATATGATGATGGTGGTGGTGATGATGATGATGATGATGATAGATTTTCTACATGAAAGTTGGGTCATGCTGAAAGTATATTATATTTTAAACCATGAAAAACAAGAGAAACAGATAAATGTTATATTATGTTTTAAACCATGAAAAAAAAAGAGAAACAGTGAAATGTTAGGAACAATCATTTTATTCCACTTTGTCCCACTTAAAGCACTATATTTTCAACTGGGACTTGACATCATGCCCTGGATAGTTCTCTTTCAACCCACATGGAATATGTCAGGTGTTAATTATATTAACTGCACTGAACAAGTTAAATCATAATAACTTTTGAAACCAGTGAAACATTTTCTACCAAGCTCAAGAAATGCCAAGCATATCTTATTAAGTTACTATAAACGGCATCAGAACATTACAAAACAGGAATATGAAACTATGCTTCTCTAGACAATTTAGAAGGTCAATCCTGGCCAGAAAAATAAGCAATACAAAACAGCAATTTTCACTCTGTTAGGAGATTCAAAATTCAGTCTTATTGAATGTTGGGTAAGTTACCTTAAATCAATTGCCATTAATTAGCTTCAGTGAGGACATTATCCACAGATGGCAGGTAAAATGGAAACGAAGAATTTGTCCTCCCAACTTAAAGGAAATGGCTGCTGGAAGTTAAATTGGTTAATATCTCATAAAGTCGGGCTACAGATCTTGGCTACTAACATCCAGATGATGACAGGGAGAACAATTAATCAATGGACTAACTTGCCACTCGGAATTGTGCATGCTCCATCCCTGGAGGTTTTCAAGAAAAGATTGGACAACAATTTGCCTGGGAATGATACAAGGGCTACTGGCTTAAGCAAGGGGTTGCTCCAGGGGTGAAATCCAACAGGTTCTGACAGGTTCTGGAGAACCGGTAGCAGAACATTTGAGTAGTTCGGGGAACCAGTAGCGGAAATTTTGAGTAGTTCAGAGAACTGGCAAATACTACCTCTGGCTGGCCCCAGAGTGGGTTGGAAATGGAGATTTTGCAGTATCCTTCCCCCAGGAGTGGGGAGAGAATGGGGATTTTGCAGTATTCTTCCCCTGCCACGCCCACCAAGCCACCCCCACAGAACCAGTAGTAAAAAAAATTGGATTTCCCCACTGGGTTTTTGTAGAAGACCTCCAATGTTGCTTCTAGTCCTGTGATCCTATGTTGCATGTTCTATTATCAAAGGCAACCAAATAAGGCAGAAAGCTCTTCTGGATAATTCTAGTGACCATCTTGGTTTTTTTTTTTTAAAGCCTGTCAGCCCTGAAGCTGTTTTGGGAGCATCTTCAGGGCTGCTACAGCGAGGCCGGTCAAAGCTGTGGGAACGTGAGGGGAGAGATAAGAGATAGCCGGGGAGGATATGTAGCCAAAATAACATTCCTTCCTGTGAGAGCTGAGAATATCTTCACCAGGTGTTTGGAAGGTGTGGACTGAAGCCAGCCAGAATGGAGTGTTCTGACCCAGGCTTCTTGATTACACCAAGGTAAACAAATGGTGTTTCAAAAACCTCTGTTTTATTTACGGTGGCTGGAAATTAGATTCCTTTCCAGCCTGGGCAGAGTTATCTCAA
>JANHFT010002086.1:13767-26092 GCA_032467955.1 Pseudoxenodon macrops
TTCTCCTTAGTTCTAAGTTGCTTCTCTCCTTGGTTAGTTTCCATCCATTGCTTCTTGTCCTACCCTCAGGTGCTTTGAAGAGTAGATTGACTCACTCTTCTTTCTTTAAGGATACTTTTTTCAGTATCTTAGTTAAAAATAACAAATTCAAGTCTAGATGAATATTTTTTGTATTTTTGGTCTCTGGATTCATTTTCTTTATTAGGACTCAAATTGCCATATTGTTTAATTTAAGAAGACATTAGTAGACTCCAAATTACACAAACCCATGACTGATTGCTTCAAACTTCCAAAATGTTCAGCAATAATCTCTAGCCATGTTGAACAAAGCAAAATATACCCATTCTAATTTGATAAGCAGTCGTTCTGACCACTCCCATGTGTAAGTCTAAAAGTTATGAATTGCATGGCCCTTTTCTACTTTCCACTTGAAATAGTAGAAAGGATTTGCATATAGTTCATTTGCCATGTGGCTGAAATGGCAATCTCTTTCAAAAATATTTACAGGTTTTCGTTAATGTTATTACCATTGCTTTTAAATACTAGGTCAAAAGATGTAATATGGAAGAAAATGAACATGAATCCAGAATCTGGTGATTGAAGAACTTGAAGAAAAAGTAGAGAGAGAATAGTATATAACATTAAAAAATGGTATAGTTACAAACTATTGACATGGAATTATATCATAGAATGCTTCCACATGTCAACAATTTTCCTTTAAAGGAAACTAATGTATGTGTAGTTGAGGATAATCCTAATCTGCAGCAATTGTTTACTCTGAGGGAAATTTTAAAAAGTGGAAGAATACTTTAAATATGATTCATTCCTTTATTCTGAAGTAGCATTTCATAATTCCTGGAGGCCTACAGGTAGTTCTCAATTTACAACCAAAGTTAAACCCAAAATTTCCATTGCTAAGCGACACAGTTGTTAAGTGAGTTTTACCCCATTTTATGACCTTTCTTGCTACAGTTATGAAGTGAATCACTACAGTTGTTGAATTAGTATCACAGTTATTAACTGAATCTGGCTTCCCCATTGACTTTGCTTGTCAATGACTTCAGACACTACGTCATAAATATACCCTAGTTGCCAAGCATTCAAATTTGGATCATGTGACCATGGGGATGCTGCAAAAGTCATAAGTGTGAAAAATGGTAAAAAGTCACTTTTTTTTTCAATGCCCTTGTAACTTTGAATGGCCACTAAAGAAATTGTTGTAACTCAAGCACTACCTGTATTTTATATCTGTACAGAACAGCTCCAAGTCTAATGTAAGAGTGTCTCTCCATATGTTTCTGATCTGACACTTCCAGAAATCCAAGCAGGTATGACCCAGAGTAAGGAATGATAGGTGTCATGGTTTAGTAATAGCTGGAGAATTACAAGTTGACCTCCCTGTCTAGGCTAATTATCAGGAAGAAGGATACAGTTTGATAACTGTGGCATCTGGGAATTTCATGCAGATACCGTTACATTCAATTTTCAACACTGCACAGCAAAACGTCCAAATGGATATTTAACTCATATGTCATTGACGTAGTAGGTTTGGTTTTCAAACATTTGCAACACAATGAAACTTAATCCAGGGAAACAGCCAAGAAAATAACTCAACAGAAATTCAATATGTTTGTTAAGAAAGAAATCCAGTAATCCTGATTCAGGCAAAAAAGGTTTGATTGGATTTAAAGGGATTATTTATTTAAGAGTGGTTAAGTGTTAAGCAGTGCTTCTATAATGAGATAGGGTGGAAAGGATAAATAAGTGATGTAACAACTAATTAGAGATTGGGATTTGGGGTTTAGATAAGCCATGAAATTCTCAGGGCTGGATTTTCAGGTTGTATTTAAAGTAAGTTTTGTTTTAAGTACTCAGCTTTTTTTTAAAAATGCCATTTTCTGAGTGAACCAATGCGTACTTACTCAGAAGCAAATCCCACTGCGTTTAATTTTGCATGGGCTTTATAAATTCAACACCACTGCAAAACTCACCCACTGGCAATATTTTAGAAGTTCCCTGGAGATACATTTTCAGAGTTTTTTGGATTCTTGCAGAGGATATGTGATGCAGAACCGTTCCCTATCCTTGTCCATATTATTTGACAATTAGGAATTGTCTAGTTTTGAGCAATGCTGTTGTTGTTTTTAAATCAGCATTTACTAAGAAAATAACCCCAAAGATAATCCTGGGGAAGTTTCTTGGAAACTATGTAATGCCAACCTCATGCCAATTTACTTAGAACTAAATTCTCTTGAATATCTTGATGTTTATTCCTATATGAGTGCATAAGATGAATCTCCTATCTATCTATATAAAAGCCAAATACTATTCACTCATCACGTATTCTCCAGAATTGTAAAGCCTATAAACTTGAAACGTGGCATGTATGTTACTCTTGGTTTCTAGGTGGTCGCTAAGAAAGGATTTTTTGAAATGACCATCAGACCTTTAGTATTTCTTATTATACATTATTATTATTATTATATTAACACACTCTGATGCTAAGGAATTAGATGTTCTACTCCCCCTCCCCACCTGAAAATAACTCTGTTCCAACTGCCAGTTGCCTTATATTAACACACTTTGATGCTACCCCTTCGCTAAACTGGGTGTGGGCATGGCCAGTGCATCACTCATCTGGCCTGTGGGCTGGGAGTTTAGACATTCTACTCCCCCTCCCCACCTGAAAAGACTAGACTAGACTAGACTAGACTAGAATAACAGAGTTGGAAGGGACCTTGGAGGTCTTCTAGTCCAATCCCCTGCCTAGCCAGGAAACTCTACACCAAGAACTCTGTCCCAACTGCCTGTTGCCTTATGTTAACATGCTCTGATGCTAAGGAGTTACACATTCTACATAATTTTTCAACCTTTAAGAGTCAATGTATCAAGCCCGATCGTAACTACTCATTAATTTTCAAGCTTTAACTGTCAATTTATCAAACTACAAAACTATGATCACATAGTTTCATAGCAAAGCATGGGTATTCAGGTATTACTACTTAAATTTGGGGAAATTTTGGTTTGGAATCTTAATCTATCTACCCCGCAAACACTTTGGAAGCATCTGAGCTGAGTGAAATATTAGAGGGCTTATCAAAGAAAGCAATTTAACCAATTGTAGAGCTGACTTTGGATGGAACACAAAAGTCATCATTTCCTTCTCCAACTATCAAAATAAAACCTGGCTTATTTTTAAGTAAAGTAGAAAGCAAACTTTACTTTTATTTCTTTTACTTTCTTCCCTCCCTCCTTGACAGTTGTAGAAAAATACCAAAAGCATAATGATGGAGTCTTGGCTAAAACTAAAGCTGGATGTGTGGCTAAAAGGGTATTAATGAGGATGCAATTTAGTGTTGAGCTGATCCCCTTCACCCTTTTGATTATACTGCTTGATGCATTTCAGCGTTTTGCTTTCTTCAGCCTTGACTTAATATTTTCATCATTAAACCATGTTGAGTGCTAATCATGGAACAACACCAGCATAAAAATGTTTTCATAAACACCTTAGTAAACAAATAAATAGGTCAAGCCTGTCTCCCCATCGTATTTCAAGGCATCAGAGATTAATTTTATGCTGAGATTTAAGTGAGAGCAATAGGAAAGTGAAGTAATTTCTCATTGGAGCAAACAACTGGCGTTTGATGGTTTCAACTGGGTTAGATAAGCTAAGGGACTTTTATTTTGAAAAGTATATCTGTCATAATTTCTAAGCATGCTATGGAGGCCAATGAAAGTCCTAAACTTTTTGAGGAAGTGGTGAATGTACAATGGATCTAGGTTTCTGCGTTTGTTTGGTTTTTTTGGTTGTTACTGTGATTCTCCAAATGGTGTGTGTGTGTGTGAAGATTACAGCATTAAAAGTGTCACTGCTATCGATGTTGCACTCAGGATTTAATTTATGTATTTCCCCCCAAAATAGAATATGTTCTGTCTTTACTTTTACAAAATGGCTGGTTTAATTTTGTGTTTGTCAAGATTCATTTAAAATCCACCCATTTTGTTGAATAATTAATGTATAAACATAAGGCATTCTTAGAAATAAAAGTGTTTGGTTTAGTCAGCACTAAGATGCTTCTTCATTTGGATCAGGGGTGAAATCCAACAGGTTCTGACAGGTTCTGGAGAACCGGTAGTGGAAATTTTGAGTAGTACGCAGAACCGGTAGTGGAAATTTTGAGTAGTTCAGAGAACCGGTAAATACCACCTCTGGCTGGCCCTAAAGTGGGGTGGGAATGGAGATTTTGCAATATCCTTCCCCCAGGAGTGGGGAGGGAATGGGGATTTTGCAGTCTCCTTCCCCTGTCATGCACACCAAGCCACACCTACCAAACCACACCACACCCACCAAGCCAGGCCCACAGAACCAGTAGTAAAAGAATTTGGATTTCACCACATTTTTCACTGGAACAGATCTACAAATAAATGATTTCTAATGTTGGGAGTAAAAATACTTCTAGAGGGAAGAACAATTGAACAGTACAGCCAATTAACCTTAATTAGTGAGATATTCTGCATTGAGTGTGTTCAAGTGGTAGCTAGATAGCCCTCTAAGATGCTTAAGTTAGCATTTCTGCACTGAACAAGAGGTTGGGTTTTTGATTCAATGAAATCATAAATCAATATTTATTAAATTTACCCATCTCATAGCAAACGTCTCTGGGCAGCTTATTTATTGAATACATTTGGTAGTGCTGGTAGTGATAAGATTTTGTTTCACAATATTGTTGTGCAATCTACGGTTTGGTATGATTATTCCTATCTTGCTTTCAGCAAATGAATGACAGTGAAATCCGATATATCTCTCATCGGTGGTAAGCTCCATGAAGTGCAGTAGAATTATCAGAGTTCAATATCATTTAACCTTGTATTTAATCATACAGTTATTTCAATCACTAAAGAAGCTGCTGAATTCAAAAGGCAATTATAAGGTAGTGTACAATTTAACAAGATATTTGCTCATAATTATATACAATTTTTTTTTTAAACTGAGCGACCCTGTTGTTAATAACGTGCAACGTAGAAAGCAGCCTCTCTCATGCACTTTCTTTTATAAATAAAATAGTAAGATTAGATTTCTCTGACAAATTTGTTTTAAAGGTTCGGCCTTCAAGTCATGGAGGGCATTAGGTGCATAATTTTTATTACAGAGATAAAATCTATTTGAGGAGACACCTTTGGCCAATTTTAATTACAGATTCAGGTGCAAGCTTTCCCGTTTCAGAAAATCTTTGCCTGGACATGTAGGTACAAACTTCAAAAAAAGAGTGTAATGACTCTCCCAGCTGCTTCTCCAGGTACCTCTCCAGTTCGGAAGAGGATGAACCAGCCTCAGGCACGTCAGGAGGGGGAGCTGGTCAATGGCTGTAAGGCAGGAGCGGTGAGTCCAAGTGAGGTGGACTGATTGATAGGAAAGAAACTGACAAGCAGCCAGCGGAGAGTGATTTGGCTGAAGCAAAGCTGAAACGGGACAGCCCTGAGGCTTCAGGTGGGGAAAAGCACACAGCTGCAGCTGATCAGCAATGAGGACCTGCCTTCTGCACCAGGTTTGAGAACGGCAGGGAAAGGGCAGGGGCAGTGAAGGTCAGCCTGACTACTTGCAAGGAGGCAGCCTTGTCTTGTTTATGGGATGCACCAGAAGAAGCTGGCTATTTAGCACAGCAGACAGATGGAGACGATGCTGGGAAAAGGGGCGTTGGTCTTACCTGATATGCTCCTTCTTGTAGGGTGGAGATAGCATCCAGGCATGGGGAGTCCCTTGTCCTGCTAGCCAATAGGACTGAGTCTTTCAAAGCTTGAGTAGCCCGCCTCCGTTGCTAGCCTCTAGGAGGGCGACAACGCCCCCCCAGGCTTGGATGCCTGAAACAGGCCCATTTCTGGCCTTCCCGAACTTCTGGTAGGCCTGTTTTTCACCCTCCCCGAGCCTCCAGTTGTACCCTGCACTTACCTGCATCCAAAAAGGCCATGCGGGGACTCCTGGGAGGGGTGGGGTGGATTGGGCAGGGCCAGCCAGGAGTGGAATTTGAGGGTTCTCCGAACTGCAGAGAATCTTAGCTAGAGGTTCTCCCGGATCACTACGAACCCCCAGCAGTCCACCCCTGGAAAAATGTATATAGCTGTGTGTTTCCTGGTTGTTGGGATTCCTGCCTTGACTTTGGATTTGACACCATGACTTGACTCCGCCCACCTGCCCGGATGTCATCACAGATTATCTGCGCATGCGCAGAAGCACCGCTCGCATGCAGAACACGCACACGTTCACAGTTTCAAACCATGTTGGCCAATGGAGTTATGACTGCAAGTTCACACTTTGGCAACCTAGAGGCTGTCATATTCAATGGAGCCACTGCCAGTGAAAGGACTGTAGCCCACAGAGGCCCCGTGGTTATATCCTCATTGTGAGAATGGATGGAAAGTTACTCTTTTATAGGTGCTTCATTTGAAAAGGTCATACCTCCACAATAATTAAATAAACATGTTATTCAGAGCAACAGAAAGAAAAAAATGTTTTTTTTAAATGCAAACTTTGGTGGAACCTAAAGCTAAACAAGCCTTGAATCTGCCCCATGAGAGAACTAAGAGCGATGATAATATGAACACAGGAAATCTATATAAATCCTTTACTTGCAATGAATACCAGCCTGAATAATAAGTTTGATTTAATCTACTTAGTGGGTAAACATTGCTAAACTAGCTATGACATTCTGTGAACTTTATGTTGCATATTCAAAAATGCTTCCTGATATAATACCTACGGTACCTTACTATTTTATGCATACACACATAAAAGAAGAGAAATGGATCTTCTCTAAAGTTTTTTCTCCCCTGGTATGCATTGTTCTTTGTTTAATGATGTAGATGCATGAGTCTCTGTCTTACGTTTTCTAAATTAAAACATGTGTTTTAACTGAGAAGACACTTGATTTCAAGAATCACTTTGAAATGCTTTCAAAAAAATCTGTGCTGATCTAATTATGTAGGTGAAAAATCTAGAAATTATGGCAGGGTCTCTGAGCCAGTTAAGCAACACATAGAGATAAACCACATTTACACACCATTCAAAAGAGATAATAAAAAAGAAGGAAACAAAAAGATCAGAACACATTCCATCCAGCAGACAACAATTAGGTAAGCAGGGATTAACATCTAACAGTTAACCAGAAAACAATACCCTAATCAAGAAACTACGAAGGAGAAAACTACATCTCAGTGGTGAAATCCTACCGGTCCGGGCAAAATGGTGCTCAGTTCAGAGGATTGGTAGCGCTGGCAGCACGATGCTACGCCCACCTGCCAGAATGCTGTAACTTCCAGGTTTTTTTATCCTCTGCGCATGCATGCGGCGCGTGGACCTCTGAACCGGTAGGGAAGGTAAGTAGATGTCACCACTGCTACACCCCTACCAATAGTGGCAGGTAAAAGCTACTGTATATAAACAGGGAACAAATCTCACACTTACTTGCACTGATGATATGACCTAGTCAGATAATGAAATGTCTGCAAGCAAACAACCAAACTTAGAGAGTACCAAGGGATCCACTTAGTTATGCAGAATAGTCCCATTGGAAAAAAGAGGACTTAATTACTACAAAGTTAATTGTTGTTGGTCAACTTAAATTTCAGTGTTCTCTAAACCGTGGACATAGAATCTTCTTATTCAGAAGTATAACAAAGTTTACACTTTGCTGCTCCCAAGAATTATGATCAGGGAAGATATAGGAAAAGTGATTGTTCAGGTGTACTGTTGCCACCCTCATCAGCTTCTATTTCTCATTTCAGAGACAAATGGCTCCTAACACTTTCATTTCATTAATCAGATGTGCACGAAACTGGCTGAAACGCTGCCAAGGATATTTCATTTCTCTCTTGTGACTTGTGGAGTGGAAGGCAAACTTTTCCATCTGCTTTTTTTTTTTTTTAATAGCTGAACTCTTATTTTTCTTGGTTTTAAAAACAAAACGTAGGAGAACGTCTTGTAGCAATGGTCTTTAAAATATACGCCCTGATTTTTTTTTTAAAGGGAAAAAAAGAGGTGGATTAGTCTTATCTGTCTACTTTCAACCCAAGATAATTTTATATTATGGCAAGCCGATCAATAAAACGTTGCAGCTCTCTCTTAGCGATGGCTTTCAGTCTTTTGTTTTATATTGCATTTTTCTTGGAACGAAATATTGAGCTTACATTCATCTCTTTTTTTTCTTTTATATATGAACATATTTCAGAATATTCAAGCATAAATATAGGGCTAATGTACAATAACATTGTTTGAGTCTAGTTTATAGCCACGGAAGGGAAAGCAATAGAAAAATTGATGGAGTTTTCATCTCTTTCCTTATTTTCAAAGTGTAAAAAAAATATTATTGGCAAAATGCTCATAGAGTTATAATAAATAATAGCACTCAGATTTGCTCTGTTCTCATGACAACCTTCTACCAACTCAAATATAGATTTAACTTGTGCATTTGTGAAATATGTTAACCTTAGGGATGGTAACCTTGATGGTCCTTGAAGTGCATGGTGTGCCCCAGAAATAGGGTAATCAACAGCCGAATCAAACATATTATATTATAAGGTTGCACAATGCAAACCTACATATAATGTGGCTGCAATTTCGAGACTTTTGATCTAATTAAATATAACCCTTGGCTGTAATAATTGGTGCTGACTGCAACAGCATATGTTAACACCAGGACCTTGTAAGCTGCACTGACTGATGGTATGTTTCCAGCAGGGGTGAAATCCAGCAGGTTCTGACAGGTTCTCGAGAACCGGTAGTGGACATTTTGAGTAGTTCGGAGAACCAGCAAATACCACCTCTGGCTGTCCTTAGAGTGGGGAGGGAATGGAGATTTTGCAGTATCCATCCCCTGCCATGCCCACAGAACCAGTAGTAAAAAAAAATGGATTTCACTACTGGTTTTCAGGTACAATTCAAGGTGCTGGTTAGAACCAGGTTACCTCACCTGACCTGACTGTCTTTTTCCAAGAGTCTACCCATCCAACTTGATCCCACAGATTGGGCATGCTGCAGATCCTATCAGCCAGAGTGTTGATTGGTGGAAAATAGGAAACTGTATTTCCACCCCCTGCTGTAGCTTCTGCTTTATGGACTATTCTCCCCTTGGAGATTAGAATGGCCCCCAAGCCCTATTGGCCTTTCTCAAAGTTTTAAAAACTCATAAACAAAATTTAAAAAAATACTTCCAACTTTCAGGCTAAGTCTGAAATTCGCCACTACATCAAAATGGAAACAGCCAGTTTTTTGGGGGGGAAAAATCAGGAGAACCCCAGGCATGAGAAACTGTGCAATAAATAAATAAAGCTCCATGAGATACTTTGCCATTTAAATTTCCATAGGATTGGCCTAAGGGTTCATTCCATTTAATAAGCTTTTAGCACTCAAGGAGTCCAGCATTATCAAGAGACCACGGGGGAAAACATGCAGAGTTCTGACTACAGTATGCTTTGCTTTGATTGATATTCTGTGTAAAAATGCCTGTAATTTTTTTTTCTGTGCCAGAGGGAGCAACGTTTGAACTGCTCTGCATTTACTTCTGTTCCAAACAGCTGTCACTCCTGCATCTGGTCAATGTCGTTATTATGGCGATCATTCAATATTTTGCACAATATTTAAAGAGCCAGGGGCATTTTATTAACTTGGTTTTCCAGAGCTTGTCTTCAGAAGTGGTATTCAGCCGGTTTGGATTGGTTCCAGCAAACCGGTAGTAGCAATCTGCAGGTGGGCCCACCCCGGCGCTAAGCCATCCTATTTAGGCACATGCACGCAAATCACACGTGCAAGCAAAGTGCATGTGCTGTGTGCATGCACGGAAGGGGTGCGTGCGAGCGAAGCATGCATGCACGCTTACATTTGTGAACTGGTAAGGAAAGTCAATGAATACCACCCCTGCTTGTCTTGATAAGCAAGCTAGATTTTTCTAGATTGCTTTAGGGGATGTCTTAAGCAACAGAACAGCGCTAATCCTTTCTTCATCCTTCTTTGGCCACACATATTGAGTAGTGAAATGGTTTTTCCATGCAAAGGCTTGCTTAGTTAAACAATAGCTTCCCTTTCTCTCCATCCCTGGGTGGTCACATTGTCCAAATTATGAGGCAACCTTTTGTTATGGGAACAGTCCACCTCCTTCTCAGGCACCTGCAGTGGTGACCTTGATGGTTTCCAGGCTCTCACAATTCGTGAGCAAAACCCTTCCCGCCCCCCACTTCAGTGGCAAGTTGAATAGCGATAAGATTCGAAAGGAGCAAAGCACTTCAATCTTGACAACTTTCTGATTTGAGCACAGACCTGAGAAGGATGAGAGATAATGTTGACGAAGGAATGTAGGGACATTAAGAGTTAATAAAAGAGAACAGTAAAACTCAGTCCTGGAAGAAGAGGAAGGATGAGAAAGAGATTCAAAATAACTATGCCTTGAAACTCTGGCAGGTTTTCAGGATTACGTTATTATATCCAAATAACAATAAATGGAGTTCTAGTAGTTCACTCTAGTGCAGGGGTGTCAAACTCAAGGCCCGTGGGCTGGATCCAGCCCATGATGTGGTCGGATCCAGTTCATGGGGCCCTCCTGGAAAATGTAAAGGGCCGGCCCACATTGCTTCAGGCCGGTCTACCCAACACAAACAGGAAACATGCCAGCAGTTTGGGGAGTGGCGTCAAGCTGGCCACGCCCACCCAGCTGGCCATGCCCACCCAGTCAGCCATTCCTGCCCAGCCTCCCGAAGTCAACCACACTCCTGTTGCGGCCTTCAATGAAATTGAGTTTGACACCCCTGCTCTAGTAGATAGCCTAGTCTATCTTAACAACAGCTGTCAGTCACAGACTGTGACTCCCTCCCCTCTTAGACTTTTACCTCAGTAATGGGGAAGGGAATCCTTTGTTTCCTCCCCCCTCCCCAACTTGCTTTATCACTGACATTTCTAGCATTTGAAAAGCTTGTCCTTAATTCCCATATACAACATGGCTGACTGGGATGGGAAAAAATTAAGAAAAGATGCTGTAGTATTCCCTATTTTTTATCTCTCCCTCTCTTTCCCTCCCTCTCTCTCTCTCTCTCTCCACCATCCGCAGTGCCTTTATATGGTCTTCTCTCCTTTCTTTATATGAGCTATAAATATACAGAAATGGAATCTATCTACACTAAAATAAGCAAATAAAGCAAATGCTTTCAGCTGCAAATAATTCTTGCTCCTGGCAATGTATTGCCCAGATAGAAAAATCAATATTGAAAAATGGACTCAGCAAAAACAAATTAACTGTGGTAGTGGCTTGGACTTGTTCTGCAAACTTTTATTCTGATCTTTAAAATCCCCTAAGGTATTCCACTTACAGCAAGCACGAAGAAAGGAAAACAGGGGAAATAATAGACAGAAAGGATAAGTTTAACACGGGCTTGCTATTAATTCTCCATAAAATGATTTTTTTTTAAAGCGTTATTGCTGATGCCTGTATGGGAAATCTTATATT
Source organism: Pseudoxenodon macrops (assembly GCA_032467955.1). Classification (NCBI taxonomy): domain Eukaryota; kingdom Metazoa; phylum Chordata; class Lepidosauria; order Squamata; family Pseudoxenodontidae; genus Pseudoxenodon; species Pseudoxenodon macrops. Next base: position 25,254 of record JANHFT010002086.1, read on the forward strand.
GTCACTGCATCAGAAAGCTATTTTGTCACTGGAGACATGACTTTTCATTTATTGCTATTATTGCACAACAGGAGACTATTAATAGTAGCCCTTACATTTGTGTTTACTCCTTTTCTCTATCTTTGCTGTAATGAATTGTGGTAGACATCAAACACTTTCTGTTATCCTTGTAATAGGAGGAAGCTTGAATATTACGCTTAAAGAGGAAAAAACACAATTTCTTGAGGAAACTTGCTTTCACCTTCTAAAATATCGCTGTCAGATTGTAAGAAAAGACCCCGAGGGAGGTTAGTATGGAGGACTATTGTATCTGGGAGTATGAAGAAGTGGCGAGAAAGCCGTTCGCCACTTGTTAAAGTATGTACTGGAGAGGACATATGATGACACAACACAAGGAATTTTGTGGGATCCTTGGTGCTCTCTGAGCTTGCTGATTTTCTTGAAGATGTTTCATTACCAAACTTGGTCTGGTTTGGTCTCTTTTTATATATTAGTGGCTTGCCTTGTTAGTATTGGTGGGAGTGTTCTTGGTGGTTCTTTGATTAGACTGTTGTTTATTGTTAGATTGTTTGTCTGCATTGGTAGTTTCTTGATTGGTTCAACTTTGAACCAGAGGTGGGTTCTGAATCTTCTTAATGCCGGTTCGCTCAGGGTTGCGCATCGAGCATATGCACAAAGCGTGCGAGCATAGGTGGGGTCTGAATCTTCTTAATGCCAGTTTGCTCAGAGTTGCGCCTCGAGCGCACAAGCAAAGCGTGCAAGTGAGCGCATGCGCAGCAGTCAAAAACTAGCTTCTGTGCATGCTCAGAAGCAAAATCCAAGATGGCAGCGCCCACGGA
>JANHFT010002086.1:26192-36571 GCA_032467955.1 Pseudoxenodon macrops
CAGGTGCAGAAGCTCAGTTTCTAGCACTGTGCATGCGTCACCATCTTGTTTTCAGCCTCTTTTTTGGGGGGGGGGATTTTTCGGGGCTTTTTTGTACTGCGCATGCGCGCGTCTGAGGCACACCCATGCGGTGCAGGAGGCAACAAACCGCTGGTGATGTAAGTTAGAACGCACCCCTGCAGTGCTTGTCTCCATTTCAAAGCTGAAGAGTCAATGCTGTCCAAAGACATCTACATGGTCATGTGGCTGGCATGATTAAATGCCAAAGGTGCATGGAACGCTGTTATCTTCCCATCAAAGTGGTCCCTATTTTTCTACTTTAATTTTTATGTGCTTTTGAACTGCTAGGTTTGCAGAAGCTGGGGCAAGTAACGGGAGCTCACTCCATTACGCGGCACTAGGTATTCGAGCCTCCGAACTACCAACCTTTCTGATCGACAAGCTCAGCATTTTAGACACTGAGCCACCGCATCCCTACTGGCTAGTTGCGACTATATTTTGAGGTGAGAACTAATTCCTCATTTGTCTCTTGCTTTTGTAATAGACAGATCTGGTATCAAGATTAACTTTCAGCAGGTGAGAAGTAGTTTCTTCCCCATTCAAAACCTCTTCTGTCCCTTTCAGTTTGGTGCATCTTTTCTTCCTCCTGCTTCACCCTGATAACCAGCACAGGACAAAATCTGTGATTTATTATATAAAAGGGGCATAATTTTATTATTGTGATTTAATTTATATCATTTATTTGTTTCATGTTTCTCTTGCCCTGTTTGGTTTTAGGACTGCAGACCATAGTATGCCCTTAATTGTTCAGGTACATTGCAGGTCCTCAAAATTTGGGGCGTATAAATTAAAAAAAAAATATTTATGAAGTTCAAAATAAGATTCAAAAAGCCTTAAAATTTATCCTATTCTTCTAGGCTAGGTGGATTTAAGAGTTCTATGAACTTAAATTGATCTGCCAGTAATGAAAACAAGAAAATCCAATCTAATTTTGCTGCATTGTTTTCTTCTTTGGCGCATTTTCTGGTCTGGTCTACTTGGCAGAGGGGTGAGAGGAGGAAGTAGACCAAGAAAGCAGGAGAGCAATATTTTATTTAAGATGCTTTTACCAGGTATTGTAACTATGGAAACCAATAAAAATATTATAAGATATATATTTAAAATGATCTACTTGCTGTAGCAGGGGGCAGTGAAGAAATTTCTTTTACGTGGTATTTTTAATCTTCCAACTGATCTTGTCCCTTAATGATCTTCTGCTTAGTTATTATTGCTGCAGTCCTCTTCTCTTAGCTGTCAGAAAGTCCCAGGAAAGTCAGTGAAGCTCATTTTCAGCCAGCAGGCATATCCTTCAAGATGAATAGTTTTAAACTGAAGAAATTAATAAGAAATACATGAGTTACAATCATCCATTCCAATCAGTAGAAGGAATCAGTGCAAACTGAAAAGGTAATAAGGGAAAGTTAACTGGAACAAACTGTACTGGGATGTTTATGGATTAGTCAAAAGTACTGCACATGATCAGGGAGGTGTTTGTTGCAGGTGTTGGAATAAAGATTGTATAGGCAGTAGTAAATAGGCAGTAGTAGTGCTGTTATATAAAAGCTGGCTTCTCCATTAGAAACAGTAGAGATATAGCATACCCATACAAAGAAAGACATATATCTAATGCATATCCATATAAAGGAAAACAATGCATTGAAAAACAGCTATTTTAACTCTAAATAAATAGATATTTATTTAGCTATAAATAAGGAGGAATTTGCCTTCACTGTAAGGCAAGGGTGTCAAACTCACAGCCCATGGGCTGGATGCGTCAAACATTGGCACGCCCACCCCATTTTAGTGAAGGGGGGTCACAATACGTCATGTGACAACTGTGACGATGCAAGTTTGATACCCCTGCTCTAAGGTAAGGAATCCTTACCGTAGTAAGGATTAGTAATCCTTAGTAATAAGGATTACTAATAATGAGCTAGTGTATCAATTTCATTGATGATTGGCTGCATGTTTAAACTTCAGAAACTCTATAAAAGAGAAACAAAGCACAGCCCCCCCCACCCAAAACAACTTGATAGCAATAGCACCTAGACTTATATATCGCTTACAGCCCTCTCTAGCAATTTACAGAGTCAGCATGTTGCCCCAACAATCTGGGTCCTCATTTTCCCCCCCTCAGAAGGGTGAGTCAACCTTGAGCCAGTGAGATTTGAACTGCCGAACTGCAGCTAGCAGTCAGCTGAAGTAGCCTGCAGTACTGCATTCTAACCACTGCACCACCTTGGCTTTTATGTGTATAGAAAGTGTATATACCGGTAATTTATAAGTGTAATGCATACACACCACAGGTGGGTTCTGAATTTCTCTACTGCCAGTTCGCTCAGGGTTGCGCCTCGAGCATATGCGTGGCAGTCAAAAACTAGCTTTTCTGCATGTGCAGAAGCAAAAATCCAAGATGGCGGTGCCCACAGAGTCACCAACAGAACTGACTCCGTGATGTCACAGCGGAATTACTACCTACTCTATAGAACTGGATAGAACTGGTAGGAACCCACCTCTGCGCATGAGCAAGTACACGCGCGACAGTCAAAAACGACAAGCAAAATCCAAGATGGCGGCGCCCACGGACCCACTGACAGAACTGACATCACCTTGGAGTTACTACCTTCTCTATAGAACTGGATAGAACCAGTAGGAAACCACTTCTGCCTTGAACCACAAATATTAACTTCTATCAGTACAAGGAATTCTGTACATCAATCTTCTCCAACCTGGTACCCTCAATATGTATCATATCAAGTCATCTGGGAGGTATCAGTTGTGGAAAGCTTCTGTACTTGAACGTAAAAATACCCATGACAGTCAACTTTAGGTCGCATTTGTCTTCCTTTGCAATATTAATAACCCTGGTCCACAATGCCTGCGCAACTTCAAAAACGTCAAGTAGTAGCAGTATTAGAAAAGGAATTCCAACTGTACAGCCGTCTTAATGAATTTATCATCAAGAACCTGTCATTCCACTGGGATCTGATCACTTGTAGTTCTTACTCTGTTTTTCAAAGCTGTGTTGTACATACTCAAACATGTGAAACAATCCAAATTAAAAAGCCATCAGACTTTGGAAAAGCCTCTGGGTTTTTGCACGCATGCCATCAACTTCACTTCTGTAATTCCATCCATAGCAAAAGGAATGCAAATGTTATTTTAGCAACTGCTAATTTGTACAATTATTGTGGTCAGTTGCCTGCATCATGTCTGAACAAATTGGACTGGACAAAATTATTCAAAAATCATTCCCTAATTATTATCTCCCTGTAAACAACTCATCCGTCAGGAACAATCAGGCATTTAACATGGACAAATGGAAAATTCCAAAAGGACAACCATTCAAGTTCTCAGTCATGCCTTTTGCACTTTTGTGAAAAATATAGATCAAATAAAATCCAAAATCTTTGTCTATATTCAAAACAAAGAGGAAGGAATAGAAGGAAGTATTCACATATTCAGATATTTGAAGGACATTTTATATTTTTTCAGAACTGGAAAAAATCAGGAGTGGGCATGATACATGTGTGGTGATCTCTAAATAGAAATTGCATTTCTTGTAATTTTTCTTCTAATCTTTTATATTCTTTCTCTAATCCCTTCTGTTGTGCATTTTTCCAGTATGTCAATGAAGAATAAAGCAGAACTCTTGAACATGTTAGTGACCATGTTAATTTTCACAGGAAAGGGAAAATCTAGGGTCTGCCCTAAGTACAGACATGAATGTGATAGACCATATAAAGCAGAAGTAAGTTCCTACCATTTCTATTCGGTTCTATAGAATCGGCAGTAACTCAGCAATGATGTCACGGAGCTAGTCTCTTCGGTGTCTCCGTGGATGCTGCAATTTTGAATTTTGCACCTGTGCATGTGCAGAAGTTTTTTTTTACTGCTGTGTGAGCGTATGCATGCGCAAGGCGCGACCCTGAGCGAATCAGCAGCAAAACAATTTACAACCCATCCCTGATATAAAGCCCAGAATACATTGCATATTAGAACAGACAACACTCATTTCAAAGGTTCAATGTTAGGTTAGGGATTAACATGAACTCCATGTACACTTGTACAATAAATTTACCATTTTTTCCTTAGAAAAGACTTCTTTAGTTATTTTGGTTTCTCTCTCTTTTTTTTTTGAGAACAAGAACACTTAACACAGAAGGAAAAAATAGGCAGAACGTTTTTCCCCACCGATTAAATTTACCATGAGTGCGGATTAGAATTAGCCCCTGATTTAATCAAGTTCAGTTGTAATTGACCAATGTATCAATGAAATGTGTTAAAGGCTTTCATTTCTTGAGACTACTTGCATATCTAATATAGCTAGAAGTATAATAGATTTTTGGAAGCCGTAGGATACCAACAATAAAAAAAGACCAGAAAAGTTCATTTAGAGCGCTATAGGAACACAAAGCAATAAAGCTAATTTATTTCCAAAACATCAACTTCCTTCTCTCTCAATTGGCCATGTGGGCATGATAAAAGACAATAGTGTTTAACATTAAATATTAAGTAAAGGCAGATATGAAAGGAAAGGAAGTTTTCCCTATGATCTAATTTATGCCCTTTATCACATCTGTGGTTTATACAACATGCAGGGAAAGGAAGTCCAGCTGCAAGACAAAGGGAGAATTCACTAAAACAAAAGTATATGAAGTATTATCAGCAGTGGGGAAATTGCATAGATTAGTATCATAAATAATATCAAATTAAGGCACTGTGAAATGATTTATAATTCTATTGTTAACCCCCCGATTCTGTTTTCTTTTCATGAATTTCAAGCTGCAAACACATTAGAAATAGCATAGTTAGGAAGTTTCCTAGTTCACGTTTTATCCAGCCCTTTTTTTTTAATGTTTACAGCTGGCATTACTATAATCACATGCGTTCATAACTTGGTTTTTCCAAAATCATAGTGTTTTTAATTCTTCTTTATTTGTTTACTTGTGATTTTTTTCAAACTTGCCTTCCGCTGGACATGCAAATCTGTCCTTGGTGATAGCATCTCTCCTAAGAGAACAATAATAGTAGTAGTAGTAGTAACAATAATAATAGCAGATGAAAGAGAGGTTGAAGAATTAAGAAAAGCAAAGAATACCTATTTAAAAACGATCACCTAGAAATAAGGAATATCAAGGAAGCACTGGAAATAATACAGCAGTAAATAGCAATAGCACTTACACTTGTATACTACTTCATAATGCTTTACAGCCCTTTCTAAGTGGGTTACAGAGTCAGCCTATTGCCCTCAACAATCTGGGTCCTCATTTTACCAACCTCGGAAGGATCAAAGGCTGAGTCAACATTGAGCTGGTGAGACTTGAAATGCCAAACTCCTGGCAGTCAGCAGAAGTAGCTTGCAATGCTGCATTCTAACCACTGCATCATCAGGGCTCATATACCAGCTATAGACAAGAAGATCAGCAGATATGTGTCAGCCTCCATGATGCTTGCTTGCTGTCGGCTGCCATAGAAATGGGGGGTGGGGAGTGGATTTGGGAAGAGTGCTGGTGGAGATGTCTTGTGTTGGGGGAAGGGAAGGGAAGGAATGTCCCCATCATCTGCTGTGCAGTTGAATGGGTGGTTTATAGCCAACTCAAGCTCAACCATCTCAGCATACCAGATGGATGGCGCCACCTGAAGAGGCACTCCCCGTGACACCATGGGGGTCTGGGGATTGGACATTCAGGGAGGGATTTGGGGATGCTTTCATTATGTAATTTTTCGCGCCTTCAGCCTCAGTTCTTGCTTTGCTTTGGTTGCTATCAGTTCATATTCAGTAAAAGTGCCTTTCTCTATAAACGTGGAGTCTGGGTTCTCCTTTCTTGGATTTTGAACGGAGGCACGCCAGACAATACAGAACTTGAATTGCACAGTATAGACAGAATCTCCAATTTCAGTTGAATCGGAAGCATTTGTACAATTCCATCAATGGAGAGACTGCAGTGAATCAGTCAACATCTGACAAAGAAAAAACAGTGCAGTTCTGGATGCAGGTGGCACGACCCAAAGATATATGACAAGAATACAGCCTGTCTAAAGGAGATGGATAAGAATAAAGAAACAGCTGAAATGAAAAGATTTGTAATAACAGCAGAAATAGTGGAGAAAAGAGCAAGGAAGATCAAGAATTGGTCAATACCAAGTAAAGATGCATTGGTTGAAACTTCTGAATGGTCTATGCCTACAGTTTAACAACATACTGCAAGGAAGTGAAATTGATTAATCTGGCAAAACCTACCTAATAATGAAAGATCCAGAAAAAGGGATAGCATCAGGCAACTACAGTATTCACTTACCTTCACTATCGGTTCACAAATGTGAGCACATGTGCCACCTCCGCACATGCGCAGAGGGTCAAAAATGGGACGTGATGACGTCTGGGCAGGTGGGCGGAGCCTCCGGTTTGTGTAAACTGGATAGAACCAGATGAATACCCCCACTGAACTACAGGCCAATTACATTACTTATCAACAACTTTCCAGATTGCTAACTGGTGTCATAGCTGATTGGAGTCCAAAACATCTAGTTGAAAATAAGCTTTTTCCAGCTGAGCTGAGTGGAAACCACCCAAACAGCAGAGGAACAAAAGATCAACTCTCAATTGACAAGATGATTTTGGAAAACGACAAGAGAAGGAGATCCAAATTGAATATAGCTTGGATTGATTACAAGAAGGCATTTGATTCTCTGCCAGCTGACTGGATAATCAAGCAGTTAGAAATAACAGAAGTCAGTAGAAAAATTGGAAGCTTTGTGCAAAGGTCAACGGCCACAAGGGAAGACACAATTGTTGGTCAATGGTGAGGAACTGGGAGATATTAATATAAAGAGAGGAATCTTTCAGGGAGACTCACTGTCACCACTACTGTTTGTTATTGCAGTGATTCCTCTGTCAAGAGTACTCAACAGGTCAGGTTATGGCTATGAAGCATCAAAAATGACTGTCAGTCTCCCCTATCTCCTTTATTGAAGCTGTATGGGGGAAAAAGTCACCATTTGAAGTAGAATTGCTGTTCAATATTGTGCAAATATACAGCCAAGATATTGCAATGGAGTTTGAACTGAACACATGTACCACCTTAAGCAACAACAGAGGAAAAATAATGAAAACTGAAAGAATGGAGATATCCTATCTCAAGAGTCTGAATTAAGAAGGTCACTATAAATAAAAAGGCATTCTTCAAGCTGACGACAGAAACCACATTGAAATCAAGAAGAAGGTTATTAGTGAATGCATCAGAAGAGTGAAGAATATTTTAAAGTCAGTGGAAATATCAGAAAGGTGGTTAAAACTTGTGCAATTCCAGTCATTACAGACACAGCTGGAATAGTGGACTGGATTCAAGAAGAACTAAAAACCCTGGATAGGAACACCAGAAAAGTGACTATGAAAAATGCCCTTTATCCACGCAGCAATGTTGACAAACTCTATTTACCAGGGAGCATAGCAGAGGTGGGTTCCTATTGGTTCAGACTGGTTCTACGGAACTGTTAGTAACTTGGCAGCCCAGTTTGCTGGAACCGGTAGCGACCTGGGCCTGCCAAACCCCCGAGCCGGTTCTCTTAGTGGCGCCATAGGTGCCGCCATCTTGTTTTTTGCTTCTGAGCATGTGCAGAAACTTTATTTAGTACTGTGCATGTGCATATGCACACAAAGTACCCACGTGCCCATGGCACATCTCTGAGCAAACTGGCGGTAGCAGGATCCGGAACCCACCCCTGGAGCATAAGTGAGGATGGAACGATGAAAGTATACTAGACAGTTGAAAAAGCATTGGAAGAATAGTTTAAGGACAGGGAAGAAGACGCACCGAAGCTAATATATTATGAAGTCTTACAAAGTATCAGAGAGACCAAATCAGCCTACAAGAAAGACCAAATGCAGAATAGGAAAGAGACACTGCAAGGCAAAGTTTTAACATGGCCGGTACATTAAAAAAAAAAGTAGACAAGATAACAAGGTCTGGCAATGTCTAAAGAGCAGAAAAGTTGAAGAAAGAGACAGAGGGGCTAATTCTGTCCGCACAAGACCAAGCCTTAAGAACAAATGCATACAAAGTCAAAATTGAGAAGATAGCAACAGACAACAAATGCTACCTTTGCAAAGCTGAAGAAACAGTGGAGCACCTAGTTCAGGGGTCAGCAACCCGCGGCTCTGGAGCCGCATGTGGCTCTTTCATCCCTCTGCTGTGGCTCACTGTCGCTGGTCAGCTCCACAATTGATAGGGTTTTTGGTTAGGACAGGTAGAGGAAAAAGGACACTACACTAGGAAGAGACTCTATGGGGGAGAAACCAGACTTCTGTTTGGCAGAGGAAAAAGAACACAGCGCTAGGAGGAGACTCTATGGTAGAGAAACCAGACTTCCAGTCGGCTCCAGAATTGAACGGGGGGGCTTCTGGTTAGGATCTTTGTGGCTCTTTGAGTGTTTGAGGTTGCTGACCCCTGACCTAGTTAGTTGCTGATTACAAACCACAGGATGATAAAGTAGCAACTAACAGTGCATTGGAATACCTGCAAGAAATACCATTTGCCTGCCAGGAAGAACAGATAAAATAATACAAAATAAAGAACCTAAAGTGCTCTGGGATTTTAGAATTCCAAAAGACAAGCATCTGCCACAGAACACCTCAGACTTAACAATTGTTGATAAGAAAGATTTAAAAAGCCTAGATTGTGGACATCGCAATACCTGGAGACAGCAAAAGAGAAGAGTAAGAACTGGGGGAGGAGGGAAAATCACAAGACACACGGAGTTGCAAATGGAAGTAAAATAACTGGGGCAAAAGAAAGCAAAAGAAGTATTAGTCATAATAGGTGCCTTAGGTGCAATACCAAAACATCTGGAGTACCACTTGTAGGCTATCAGCATTGACAAAAATCATCATCATCTGTCAATTACAAAAGGCAGCTTTACTTGACACAGCTTACATCCTGCAATGATACCTTTGATATTATTAAACAATAACATCTGCCTCTCCAAGGCCCTTGGGAAATACTGGATAGATGGGCTAAAATGCTTAATCCTGTGTAAACATCTGCCTGGTTGTGCGACCCACCATAATAATAATAATTTATTTATTTACTATATTTATTTATATTTTGCATGGGCTTAACTGCCCATTTCCCTTATAGAAGGGCTATATGCGGGGATAAAATTACTGGTCTCTTTTCTTTAGGGGAAAAGGGAAAATGTAGTCCTTTTTGAAAACGCACGAAGCATTTTTTTTTTTTTAATAGAGAAAATATGTCCTGCATGCTCAGTAAAGCCTGGAGTCCTTGGAAAAGACTTGGATAAGATTCTTTATTTTTTTCTTCAGCACTTGCTTTATATATCGCCATTTTTTCAAACTTCACCAGATTTGGGTATGTGAAGGCTTCCATTGTTGAGAGCCTTTCTGGGATTTTCAAGTATATTTTAGGTTTTATTTGTTCCCATACAGATCAGGGGTGGGTTCTACTTACCTTCCCTACCGGTTTGGGGTTGCACCGGAAGTGTGTGTTTTGCGTCCCCACCACTCCCAGGTTAAAATCATCTGCGCATACGCAGAGGATTATTTTTGATTAAATTTCACTCTGGTGGACGGATTTCAAGACTGGTTTGGGGGCATGTCCAGCTGGCCATCGCTGCTGGTTTGGCGAGCAGAGGGAAATTCCCACTACCGGTTCTAGTGAACTGGTCTGAACCAGAAGGAACCCACCTCTGATACAGATATTAGTGAGTTTCTTATCTAGTGATTTTGAAAGTATCTATGGATTTTACTCTTCTCCTATTATAGGAAGACATGCCGTCCTAATTGTAGATCATGTTCTTCCAAGTATAACAGTCTCTTGTGTCTGAGAGTTAGTCATTCTTTTAACCATGTTATCACACATGCTTGGTAATATAAAAACCAATCTGGTAATCTAAACCCTCCATTTTCCTTAGAGTCCTGTAGCATGTTCAATTTTATTCTCGCTTTTTTCCCCTTGCCAAATAAATTTCAGAGTCAATTTGTTCAAATCGTCAAAGAATTTATTTTCAATTTGTATTGGTACTGTTTGAAACAGGAAGAGCAGTTTCAGCACTTCCTGAACTGACTACGTAACCATAAGTAAAAGCAAAAGGATCTTACATAATTCTCAAAAATGAACCGGATTTTTTTTTGTTTGTTTGTCCAGATGAAAGATAAATATTACAATGGTGAAATCCAAATTATTTTTACTAGCGGTTCTGTGGCCGTGACTTGGTGGGCGTGGTGTGGCTTGGTGGGCGTGACTTGGTGGGTGTGGCAGGGGAAGGATACTGCAAAATCCCCATTCCCTCCCCACTCTGGGGCCAGTCAGAGGTGGTAT
>JANHFT010002086.1:83231-93573 GCA_032467955.1 Pseudoxenodon macrops
GAACTCACCATTTCCTGGTGATTGGATCAATTATCACCCAAGTGGCTTTCATGCCTAAAGTGGGACTAGAACTCACGGTCTCCTGATGATTGGACCAATCTCACCCAGTCGGCTTTAGCACTTAGTGCTTAGCAATAGCGCTTACTTAATCCCGCTTCATAGTGCTTTTACAGCCCTCTCCAATCCGTTCACAGAGTCAGGATCTTGCCCCAACAATTGGGGCCCTCCTTTTACCAACCTCAGAAGGATGGAAGGTTGAGTCAATCTTGAGCTGGTTAGGATCAAACTGCTGGCGGTGGGCAGTGAGTTAGTCTGCAATACTGCATTCTAACCACTGTGCCACTGCGGCTTTTTTTCATGCCTAAGGCGGGACTAGGACTCGCCGTCTCCTGGTTTCTAGCCTGATGCATTCACCACGAGACTAAACGGGCTCTTTGCAGCTTTTGTGCGATGTCCTTCCGATCTTGCAGCACGATTTGCAGGTGGTTGCACAATGTGTATATTTGTGTTAGGTGCTGCTGCTGAATCCAGAATCTGGGTTCTCATCAAGGAATACCCACTTAGCGACTGTTTTTCCCTCTCCCCTCATTCTAATTATGTCGATAGGAAGTCTCTGATTATGTTGCTCTTTATGTTGATTACCGGCATTATAAGTCTTTTTTTTTATATTTATTTTTTATATATATATTTTTTTCCATATAGCAATATCAAGTACTTAACCACCTGCCAACTGTCAGCTCTTGGCACAGTGTGGCAGATTAACTTTACAAGGGAAATGTTTAGCAAAGGGACGTGGGAATTATTATATATATTTTTTTTTTATGCGACAGCAGCGCAAACCCCGCGACCCTTCCAATCTGACTGATTGTTTTCATTGTGTCTTCAGTGGGGCCCTGCGCAATTACGCTCCCCAGGTTAGTTCAAGAGGGTAATTTTTATACAAAACGGGGATTCAAATGTGATTGAGTGTGTGTGGGAGACGTAAGCCCTCCCAATCAAGGCAAACTGAGAGGTGGGTTGTTTTTAAAATCTGCAGAGCAAGAGGGTTGCGGGCTTGTTGTTAAAATATTCCTCATCCTGGCAGCCTGGGAAAATAATGATTAAAAACTTGGCTCGGTTCACCAACCCTTTTCATTTTGCCTTTGTGGATTGGATGTAAAAGAGCTTGGGGTAGAGGTTTGAGTTAGCGCTGCAGCTAGCCCTCGACTTGTGACCCGTTGCTAAGCGAGACAGCGATTAAGAGAGGTTTGGCCAGGGATGAAATCCTCCCGGTTCAGCCCGGTTCTATAGAGTAGGTTGCAAGCACTGGTGACGTCAGAGAACCGGTCCTGTTAAAACTGTTAAGTCTGTTCAATCTGTTGCTGGTGCCATTTTGTGTGCTTTTGCATTGTGTGTGAGTCAGTTGTGTTGTTTTGTGTTGTGTTTTTGTAAAGTGTAAATGTTTTTTGTGTTCTGTGTAAAGTGTAAAAGCTCGCCCACCCAGTCACCTGACCTCCAAGCCACGCCCACAAAAAAGCCACACCCACAGAACCGGTAGGGAAATTTTTTAGATTTCACCCCTGCCTTGGGTGCAATCCCAAAACAACAGGAGAATCACGTGAACACCATCGGCATTGACAAAATCAGTCAATTACAAAAGGCAGCTTTATTTGGCACATAACAATAAATACCTGTAATATTACTGAACAACTGCTACCTATCCTTGGAAAGAATTCAATAGGTGGACAAAAATACTATAGCCAGTCTATCTGTGAACAACAATCATAATATATCTTCAACATAAATAAATATATGCAAAGCTGGTCTGATAGTCAATTTTAATAAACCTCACTTAATGTGAGCAGACTTTGCCATTCCAATGCAGATAGGTAGGGAAAAGTTAAAGTAGTAGCAGAATTTATCTTGCTAGGTTCAAAATGTCAGTGGTACTAGTGATTGTAGCAATGAAATATATCTGCTACATGGGAGAACTACTAGAGAAACACAAATCAGCCAATAAATTGGAGAGACATCGGCCTGCCAAAACAAATTACCTATTGTAAAAGCCATTGTTCTCTGTGATAACATATAAAAGTTGAACCAAAAAAGGTTCAATATAGACAAATCGATGTATTTGAATTATACTGTTGGAGAAAATACTTCTGCCCTCCACAAGAGCAAATCAAATTATTTCTTGATCAGATTTGTAACCCTCCACAACCAAAACACTCTCAGAGTTTACGAAAATAAGAAAGCATAATAACGAGACAAAATCTCTTGTAATGCATTCAACAAAATTATCGTCTCCATTGTAGCTTTTCCAACAATGATTCATTAAATAGGGAAAATATTCGGCAGAAACTCTCCTGGTTCAGTAGATGAAAAAAGAATAGGTCGCAGGCTCTACAAAGCTAAACCAACTTAGCCCAAGTCCCATCCTGAATGAGAAGATCAGCCATAATTACCTTCTAAAATAGTCACTTATCCATGGTAGAGTTCTCAACGGGAAGCCTTAATAATGAAGCTACACTACAGTTTAAATATTCTGAATACATAATGAGTCCAATCTCTGAAAACAGTCAGATTTTGAAGGGGGAAAAAGTCAATAAAAAAGGAAGCCTACAAGATAAATGGAATGGAAACTAATCAAAGAGAGAAGCAACTTAGAACTAAGGAGAAATTTTCTGACAGAACAATGAATCAGTGGAACAACTTGCCTCCAGAAGTTTTAAATGCTCCAATACTGGAAGTTTTTAAGAAGAGATTGGACAACCATTTGTCTGAAATGGTATAGGGCAGTCATGGCGAACCTTTTCGGCACGAAGTGCCCAAACCGGTACACACATGCATGTGTGCGTGCTGGAGCACCAGAAACTGAAGACCAGTTGGCCGGTGCACATGTGTGCACCAGACAGCTGGTCTTCATGCATGCCAGAGTGCCAGAAACCCGAAGACCAGCTGGCTACAGTGCACATGCCCACAGAGAGGGCTCTGCATGCCACCTCTGGCACGCTTGGGTATAGGGTTTCCTGCCTGAGCAGGGAGTTGGACCAGAAGACCTCCAAGGTCCCTTCCAACTCTGTTATGTTGTTATTCTAGATAGGTAGATACCATTAAACAAAGCAGGACTTTACAAGAACTCAAAAATAAGCAACGGTTGATAATCCTGGTAAAGTATGTCTATCAGGTCACAAAAGCTAGAGATGATTATACAACTATCCAATAACAAATGAGGGCACACATTTTCTGAATAGGTTTTGTTTTGCTTCATCCCATGACATCTCAAGACACAATGGAGACACAATAATGGCTGTATTTCCATGATGGGTCATTGTGCACGTGCCACCATTTTGCTGTCATCATCCCTTTTTATTGAGGACACTGCTGGGAGGGCAGTGAGAGAAATGAGGTCAGGAATTTGTTTTTGTTTTTTTATTTGGTCAAGTAAATCCTTATATCATCTTTCGCTAAAACAGCTAATGAAAATTCAGCATGTGGTCTCAGGCTGAGCGCCTGAAAAACAGTGTGAGGAGGACTTTCCAATCTTCCAAATGCCTTGCAAATGACTCCGATTTCATTGGAGACATAAAGTGGAATGTGGTACCTATTCGATGAAATATAAAACCCTATAAAATCCAGCGGATGAGGGAAAAAACATCAGGTTTAATATGCCCGCTTGTTTTGCCCAACCGAAATATTGAGGCAGGAGAGAGTCATGGATTTTAAGGCAAATGGTATGCAAATAAGATAAGAGCTGAAAGGATTTCAGATGCAAAGCCTTGCAAAAATAAACACTTTAACTGCACAACATAATCTACACTGAAAATATCCACAGACAAGGCAATAAAGCAAGGCCTGGCCGCATTCAATAAGGAGTCTTAATACTAGATGGAATTTCGCTATCTCTTTAGTAGCGTAATTTTACCTCATGTAGAGTGCCTGCTTTGTGACTCAAAATACTTTGGATGCCTCTCATTTCTGTACATTTACAAAATTTTGAGGGTTATGAATAAAGTAAACATTTGAGTAATTGCCAGGGACATTGCAACTAAATTATCTTCCTCAGCATATTTTTGTTTATCCTGCCTTCCTTCTTCAGGGGTTGGATTAAGGAGTATGCATTAGGATAAACGGGATCAAGTTGTCAGATTTCTGAAGCTTGTATCATATCTTAATTCTGCACCCTTATTGCTGATATTTTTTAATCTGATCATTATGAAAAGTTTATGTGATATAGTACCAGCTCATCCATCCTGGCTTCTTCCCAGGAGTCCAATTTTGGCAAAGCAATTCTAAAGGAAAGAGAGAACACTTTTGAGGTAAACTTCATCAGAAAATGACCAATTCACAATTTGTATCTATGTGTGGGTTTAGGGGGAGGAGAATTATAAACCGAGGTGGGTTTTACATACTGTAACAACTGGTTCTCCAAGCACCATAAATGTCAGTGTCCATGAGTGCGGCATCACAAAACACGGTAATTCGCTCACGCACACCATCCATGCATGCGTGTGGCATTAAAAACACAGCAATATAGGATGGGATTGCGCCCCGGCGGGTGGACGGGGCGGGCCAACCAGCAGGTTGCTACTACCAGTTTGCTACTACCGGTTCGCCTGAACCAGTCCAAACCAGCTGAATTCCACCACTGATTATAAGGTACCTGTGTACTTCAGGGAAAGCTAAAGCCATATTATGCAAGAGCATCAGAAGAGATTTTATACACACAAAAAAAAATAACCCCAAAGGGATACATAGGCATACCACTTAAACCTCTTCATATTATGGTTTTCTTCTGCAATAGCATTATTCTACTTGAATGCATATTCTCAGAAGTGTTTCCGTGAAAGGCTCAGAAAATTCTGCCATCTGTAAGTCATTCGTTTCTATTTTAGAGATATGCATTATTCTTTTCTTGTTTTTGGGTTTCAATCAGAAAGCTCAAAATGGCCTCTTAGATTCACAGAGAGAATAGACTTCAGCAAAGTGACATCCAATTCTTTGCCTGCTTCCTGGGAAGAATACTCTACTGAACCCAACATGATTTACATCTCAATAGTTCTGATATACATGTGCATCGCAAGCCATTAATTCAAGGTGAAATTAGAAGAGCATTTGGGGGGGGAAATATTTGTAGAAATGGTTGAAATGAAAATAATTCAAAGGAAGAAAAAGTTAAATGGAAATTTTAGTGAGCTATTCTGCTTCTACTTTCTTAGCCTCTCACCAGATGTAGCCTTTTATTCATAAATGTCAACAACTGACTCTTATTGAGATACCATAGTAAATAATAGTTGATAACCTGTAACTGAAAATATTGTTGAAACATCCAGTTTACAGGCTAGAACATTTCCAGTGCAAATCACACATACACAAAGAATTTGAATACATCACAAAGGCTGCACAACTGCACATAAGTGTATAATACTAACAATACTCTTACGTATGTCCCTAAGTTGATGGTTATTACATCAATTCAATAGAAATTATCACTAAGTATAAATACAATCTAAGTCAAACCTAACTAGGGCCATTAAGGGGAGGAAGGTAGATGACTAAGATGATTAAGGGCCTGGTGATTCCCCCAAAAATGGTTGCAGGAATTGGGTATGGCCAGTCTAAAGAAAAGAAGGACTAGAAGTGACATGATAGCAGTATTCCAATATTTGAGGGGTTGTCACAAAGAAGAGGGGATCAACTTATTTTCCAAAGCACCAGAAGGCAAGACAAGAAGCAATAGGTGGAAAATATTTGAGGAGAGAAGCAACCTGGAATTAAGGAGAACTTCCTAACAGTGAACAATTAACCAGTGGAACAATTTGCTTTCAGAAGTTGGGAGTGCTCCATCACTGGAGGCTTTTAAGAAAAGACTGGACAGCCACCTATATGAAATTATATAGGGTCTCCTGCTTGAGGAGAGGATTTGACTAGAAGACCTCCAAAGTCCCTTCCTTCCAGCTCTATTCCGATTGATTGACTTTGCATAAAAAACTCAATTATAACAAGGCACAAGCTACACTAAGAAACCAATGACTGGAACACGAGTGTTAATAAATGAACTGGGAATATAAATGGGAAATAATTCTTTGAAGCAAAGGACTAGAATAAAGATTGACTGGAAGAAAGATAAAGGCTCAAGAAGCGACAGATAAAAAGCCACAAACTTTTATTTCATTCCAATGTTTCAAATCATAACTGCTCTATTCAGACACTGCTAAATAGAACCAAACCTAATGATCAATGATTAATCACTCACATGGCCAGAGAGTAGATCATGCAGTCATTTGAATTCCTTTTCCATGTGTTCCTTTTTTTAAAAACTCAGTCTAAATGGAAATCTTTATTCTACTCCTAAGCTACATAGCTTCTTTTTTTTGGCAAGATATTGCCTATATTTATACAAAGGTAGACCTATACTTCAAATTCCATTCAACAGAGAGAAACAGGGGACCCGAGATTCTGGATTGGCATATCTGGAGATATGAACCACATGGCTACAACTCATTACTCTCATATACCATCCAGAGGTGGGTTCTGAATCTTCTTACTACCAGTTTGCTCAGGGTCGTGCCTTGAGCGCACATGTGTGGCAGTCAAAAACTATCTTTTGCACATGCACAGAAGCAAAATCCAAGATGGCGGCACCCATGGAGCCACCGACAGAACCAGCTCCATGACGTCACCACGGAGTTACTACCTACTGTATAGAACCGGATAGAACTGGTAGGAACCCACCTCAGATGCCATCCTACATCCTGCAAGTACCTTCATGAAACACAAGTTAATTTTGATTGCAATTTCTCTTTATAAATAGGGTTCCAAGCAATAGTCTCTCTCTCTCTTTTTTCTATTCAGCTGGATAATGTATCTTTCCTCATGCAACCTCCACATTCTTTCCTAACCTTTTATAGATTTTGTCTTTTTTTTTTAATCATACCAATAACTTGTGCCTCTTAGGGACTTGATTGTCCTGATGACCTCAATCAACTGGCAATTACCTAGTGAGGGCAGAAGATAATTATTTTCATCAAGGAAAAGACTGAATGCACCTGAATAGACAGCTGCAAATTCTTCCAGGGATTGTATTAAGAGGCTCAAAATTGTCTTTGCTAATTTGTAATGTGTGTCAGATTTATGATAAAAAGCTGATTTGTTTGCAGGACAGCACGGTTCCCAGCAATATGGTACTTGTCCTTCTCATCTATCTTCTTCAACAGAGAGAGAGGTAATGATGATACCTTATTGCTTTGATCTAGTACTTGACACATCTCAGCCTGTTGTTGCCTTAAGCAGCAAGAAGTGATATTGGGAAAAGTTTCAAAAGAGATGCATGAAAAGCTTTCTGGGTATATATATATATACATACGATCATTTTAGGACATAAAATAAGTATTACAACATAGGATTCAAACGTGAATGGTGGGAATGTAAATCTATAGGATTAATTTATCTGACAATCCCAAATGGTTTGACCTTTTGTACCTTAAGCAGAATGGATAGCTAATTAGAAGTGGAGGCTCACTTCAAAAGAGATCACGTACCACAAATCTGGCCACTGTATTTTATGGAGTGCTATTCCTAAATTAAATAGAATAGAATAGAATAACAGAGTTGCAAGGGATCTTGGAGGTCTTCTAGTCCAACCCCCTACCTAGGTAGGAAACCCTACACCTCCAAATGCATATGATACAAATAAAATTAAATAGATAATATGTGTGATTACCTTTGCATCGGATCCAGAAACACTAGAATAACAGTGTATAGACAATAGAATATTGTAATCTCAGACAAGTGACTATCCAGACTCTTCTTAAAAACCACCAATGATGTAGCACTCACAGTTTCTGAAGGCAAGCTGTTCCACTGGTTAATTGTCCTTTCTATTAGGAAGTTTCTCCTTAATTCTAGGTTGCTTCTCTCTTTGATCAGTTTCCAACCATTATTTCTTGTCTTGCCTTCTGGTGCTTTGGAGAGTAATTTGACCCCCTCTTCTTTGTGGCAGCCCCTCAAATACTAAAATACTGCTATCATGTCACCACCTAGTAGGCTAGGTGGTTCCAAGAATGTTGCCTATTGTATGCATATCCTCAGGCTTCTTAAACCAAAAATAATCCCATGCAATCAGCTCAAACAATACACAAGACTACCTAGTATCTTTTGTATTAAATGCAGAGTTCAAGGTAGCATAAACTCTAGGATTATATTGTCAACCATTCATTACCACACCAGGCCTTTCATCAGTCTAACATCAATTTTCCTGTCAAATATAACAATGAGATCTTGACCACCATAAAAGCATCTACTGAATGGCTAAATTCAATGGAGGCAGCAAAGTAGGTGACCATGACTCTTCACTGCCATGAAGTAGGGATTAGAGCTGCGATGGCACAGTGGTTAGAGTGCAGTACTGCAGGCTATTTCTGCTGATCACCGGCTGCCACCAGTTTGGCAGTTCAAGTCTCACCAGGCTCAAGGTTGACTCAGCCTTCCATCCTTCTGAAGTGGGTAAAATGAGGACCCAGATTGTTGGGGGCAATACGCTGACTCTATAAACCACTTAGAGAGAACTGTAAAAGCACTATGAAGTGGTATATAAATCTAAGTGCTATTGCTATTTTAGAATATTAGAAAGTCTGAAATAACATTATTCCTATATTTTAAGCTTTGAGCATTTGAAATAGTTATTTCCAAGTTGAAATATTTTTTGTTGCTCCTAGTCTACTTCCCCCTGTTATTTTCATCTAATTTTGTAAAGTATGAAGTAGTGGCAGTCATTTATATCTTTCTCAGGCATGAATTTTTTTACTGAATCAAATCTCAGATCAATTGGACTGAATCTTCCTGCTCTTGAATGATAAATTCAGTTTGAAATTTTGAAGGTGGAATAATTCAAATTCAAATCAGATTTTGACTGCTTTATACCTCCTAGATTTTACAGCCTGTATTTGTCTCTAGATTATCTTAAAATAAATCTACTGACATTAATGGACTGAAGGTACTCATGATGTCAACAGAATTGCTCCACAAATGCGCTTTCATTCAAGGTACTGGAATTCTAAATCATAACTTGTGTGACTTGACATCAATCAATCAGTCTAGAATGCTTTTATGCCCCATTAATTGCTTGACCCTTTAAATAACTTTATTGCTTTACCAGATGATATCACAAACAAATACTTTAACTGTTAAGCCCGTTTAGATAACAAAAGTCTTTAAGCTGATTTACCGAGATGACTGACCAAATTAAAGCTGTAGATTTCTTTTGATGCAGGGAGAGTGAACTTACTCTGATAGAAGAAATTTAAAAAAAAAGTTTCTCTTGCTTCTTGCTTTAACTGTTGCACCTGTCATGTAGGGGGAGAAATCCAATTCACTTAGTTTTCTCTAAATAAAAAGATCATTAAAGGATATTTAAATCCAGTGGCATTTACCAAGTCACTACTAAATGCATTTCACCTGGCAACATTTATTAAAATGGGTTCTATCAATTTTATAAATCAAGAACACATTTTACAGAGGTGTAGAAATTCAAAGCTACTCTTTGCTATGTCTATTATCTCATTACCCTAGAAAGTTTTATTCTGTTTTACTGCAGACTTGGGCAGAAGACTGGAGAGAGTATAGATTTCCTCTTGCTACTACCATCTGGGAAATGTCTTTTAATGACAAATTTAAAACACACTGCATCAGGTCTTCTGTTCATGAAGAATTATGCACTGTGTAATAGAGTGTTGAGCCAAAAGAAGATAAAAATCGTAATGCAGTTTGTATATTGTGTCGAGCTACTAAAGAGCTCCTTCCTCTTGGTGGGGGATCACACCAAGTTGTCAGCTAAGGTTTATAAACTCTAATCCTTAGAGTCTCAATTTGTATAATCTCGGGGGTCACCTAGAGTGGAAACCTAATTAGCTGCTCTGTATTCATCTTTCTCAGCAACAGAGTGAAGCCAAAATAGTTTGCAATTTAATCTAGCGTACTTTTCTGTGGTGCAAAAATGTGGTTTTAGGTTTTACTTTACTTTTCCACTATTTTAGATTTATTCCACTTACTTGCTTCTGAAAAATTCATCAAGCCTTTGGCTTACTGGCTTCATTCTGCCTATTCGGATACTTTGTTAGATATCTTTTCTCATAAATCCAACTGGTTGAGAAAAGTTTTTCCCAGTGATGGCACACATCACTGTTGTTCCAGAGTTGAGACTCTGGAAAGAGTCCAGAGGAGAGAGCAACCAGGATGGTTAGGGGACTAGAAACAAAAACATATGAAGAACGGTTGCAGGAACTGGTCATGGCTAGTCTGGCAAAGAGAAGGACCAGGGGAGACATGATAGCAGTCTTCCAATATTTGAGAGGCTGCCACAGAG
>JANHFT010002086.1:106810-120251 GCA_032467955.1 Pseudoxenodon macrops
CAAAATCTCCATTCCCACCCCACTCTGGGGCCAGCCAGAGGTGGTATTTGCCGGTTCTCTGAACTACTCAAAATTTCCACTACCAGTTCTCTAGAACATGTCAGAACCTGTTAGATTTCACCCCTGATCTATATAAAATGTAATTCTATACCTGGAATGATTAAATATTATATTGTCTACCTTGTTTGCTTTCAGGTTAGGTATGTCCCATTAGTCTTAGTGATGTTTGTTTAAGCTTTCTTGAAAATTCTTTGCCTTTTAGCTAAGCATCACTTTTCAGGTCTGCCTCAAATGTTCCTTCAGTGAAAATTTAATAATAATTTAGTAACCATTTAGGGATATACAGAACAGCTTCTTCTCCTGCTCTAAAGATATGTTCCTAGTTTTACTGAAAGCCTTTGTTGTAATAAAAATCCTTTGTTATATTTGTTATAACAATAATCCTTTAAAATAACATTTGTTTCAACTCCTCAGGAAATTTCAGAGCTTCAATGCTTGAGGCAGAATTCAGGAGTCACTTAAATCTTTGAATCTTAGACTTAACTGCACAAATCTAAGCACAGAATTAATTCTGAGATAACCTTTAAGTTCACTATATCCAGGTGTTCTAAGTTGCTGAGAAACACGTTTTATGTAAGTGGAAGCAAAATATTTTGAATGCTATCCTTGTAGTGTAAGTTTTTGTTGCCAACATTAATTCTAAACGTGTACAGGTAATTCTCAACTTATGACCACAATTGAGCCCAAAATATATGTTGCTAAGTGAAACATGTGTTAAATGAGTTTTGCCTCAGTTTAAGACTTTCCTTGCCATATTTGCTAAGTGAATCACTGCAGTTGTTAAGTTAGTAACATGGTTGTTAAGTGAATTTGGCTTCCCCGTTGACTTTGTACGTCAAAAGGTTGCAAAAGGGGATTGCGTGACCCTGGGACACTGACACCGTCATAAATATGAACCAACTGTCAAGTATCCGAATGTAAATCATGTGACTATGGGGATGCTGCAATGGTCATAAGTGTGAAAAGTGGTCATAAGTCACTTTTTTCAGTGCTGTTGTAACTTTGAACAGTCACTTTAAATGAACTTTTAAAAAGAAACTAAGCATATACATCCAAAGGTGCTTTTTCAGGAGGCAACTGGACTTTCTTGTTTTCTCTTTGAAGATGTTTCACTTCTCATCCAAGAAGCTTTTTCAGCTCTGCATGGATGGTGGGGAATGGACGGATTTATACTCCTTGCAGAGAGCTGGTCATTTGCATCCTTTTAGAGGGTCGTTGAAGCACTTGGAGGTTTACCTGTATCTTCAGAGTCACCTGAGTAGAGTTGATGTAGTCTGCAATATTTTTTCCTCTGGAAATCCATTCAAACTCCCAAACAGTTTTAAGGGTGTTCATCCCAAATTGGATAGCTAAAAGTCTAAGGAGATTCTCAGTCATCCAGTTCATAGTTGTCCCAAAAGTACTTTTTCAGAAGGCAACTGAACTTTCCTGTTTTTTCTTTGAAGACATTTCGCTTCTCATCCAAGATATTTCTTCAGCTCTGACTGAATGGTGGTGTATCCTCAGGTGGGGTAACCCTGAGGATACAGATAAACCTCCAACTGCTTCAACAACCCTCTAAAAAGGATGCAAATGACCAGCTGCCTGCAAGGAATATAAATCCTTCCATGCCCCACTGTCCTGTCAGAGCTGAAGAAGCTTCTTGGATGAGAAACAAAATGTCTTCCAAGAAAAAACAAGAAAGTCCAGGTATCTCTTGAAAAAGCACTTTTGGGACAACCATGACCTGGATGACTGACAATCTCTATAGCAGTGATGGCTAACCTTTTTTGGCTCAGGTGCCAAAAGGGCGTGCATGCGCCCACACCCATAATGCAATGCCCTCCCCCCACACATGCATGTGCTACCCCCGCACTGCCTTTTGTGCATGCGCACAAGCATCGCTGAAGCCTCTGAACTTCCAATTGGCCCGTTGTGCCATTTTTCACTCTCCCAGCCTGGGGAGGGCGAAAAACGACACAACGGGCCAACCGGAAGTTTGGGAGGGTAAAAACAGCCACCCACCACCCTCCTGAAGGCTGACAATCAGCTGGCCAGCGCACACATGCACGCTGCAGCTGACATAGGGCAATGCCTTGCATGCCTTCTGATATGGCTCCATGTGCCAACCATGGCACATGTGCCATAGAATTGCCATCACTGCTCTATAGACTTTAAGCATATACACATTCACAGCAGACAAGATTGATTCCACCCCTTATTTCTTGCACAAATAATATAAGATGCAGTAACTAAAGCAATACAATAGCTAGGTTTTTCATGCCTAGAGTTAGGCATGATGCAACCCCAATTAACACTGATGAGATCAGAGATAATAATTGTTCTTGCATGGTTGTTAAAATACTCCAAGGAGCACTTTGATGATGAGATCAGTCTATGTGAAAACCGTGGGTCAAATAAAGATACAGTGATGAGCCCAACTTAACAAACACTAGCCTATTAGAACCTATCATACGCTATACTAACATTTTAAGCAGTGGTATCTCTTTTCTTTTAGATATTGGTCTATATTTGCACTCTTCATAAAGTGAGCTAATGTAAATATTAGGGAGAATTGGGATTCCTGGCTTATTCACAGCCCCATCATTCATTTGCATACCTTGTTTCCTTGGTTGTTTGCCTTCTTGGTGATAACTATCAGGGATGGGAAAATGAGGTTTTCTATTCTTGATTTAACCATTGAGTTTTTACTTAACTGTCTTAGGGTATAGCAGTTGCTATGGTACCCTTGTGAAGGAACCTTACAACGCCACCAGAAGAACGGTACACTAGCAAATGAAAGAAATAGCCCAAGGAAAAACATCTAGAACTAAGAAGAGATAGCATTGATTGAAAGAGGAAGATTAAGAAAGGGCAGTTCTAAAATAAATTTAATACATCTTCATTCAATGATGCTGAAGGGGTGAACTGATAAAAAAAAAAGGACAAAATTATCCAGAAGGTATCAACATAGCGTGGCTTGCATTGACGTTGGGCTGCTGGTTTTAAGATAGATTAAACAATACACATAAGTTTTAGACACTGATAGATGATGTCTGTACAAGTACTATGACTGGAAGCAAAGAATGAGATATGGAGAATGGAAAAAAATGGGTAGGTAGGGAAGCTGATATATGTGTCTGCGCGTATAATAAACACATACAGATATATTGCACAGGAATTTATAACATTTAGGGCGGATTGTATTCATAACACTCATTATCACTTTAGGGGAAGATCTGTTTCAAGTTTTAAGCATTTAAAATTCTAGCTTCTTCCACCAACACTTACAGTATGTATTTTATTATCTACAGATTTGTTTTCCTTTTGTTTAAAATACAAATCTCCTTAACACCTCCCTCCCCATTATGTACCTAGTCTCTGAATATCTCTGGTGTAGAGATATTTTATATGTGGTTTGAATGGAAGGACATCTTGGAATATCGCCAAGATACTGATCAGCACTTGACAGTTTCCAAGATCTAGCATTCGGTAGCCATCAAAATCAACATGTCGCAATGTCAACGACAGACAGTGGCAGCCACACCAGTGGTGGTATTCAGCCAGTTCTATCAGGTTCTGGTGAACCAGTAGCGGTGACTGTGGGAGGCTCCGCCCACCCACCCGGACATCATCACGTTCCGTTTTTGACCCTCTGTGGCATTTGCGAGCAAAGCATGCTCACATTTGCAAGCCGGTAGCGAAGGTTAAGTGAATATCAACCCTGAGCCATACCATAATAATCTTTTGTTGTGGTGTGATAGGCAATGTGCAGGAGGAGGCGATAGACTTTAGAGTAATGTTTTTCATTCCTTTCCAGACTAACCTTCGTGGCTTGCACTAAAAGTGGGAATTCGTAGCTCCCTAAGACACTGTTGTACAAATGACAACAGCTGGTTAATGTTGAGAGTGGTTTGCAGTTGGAAATGAACGACCTCTTGGAGGGGCAGACCCTACTGAATCAGACCTGTGAGCATCAAGCTCAATAGTACTGGTTCTGATTAAAAAGATGTTCTCTGGAATTTCAGAAAGACATGTTCTCCAGTGCAGAGCAGATGTTCTCATAACATCTGAATAAAAATCTTCTTATTATACCAACAGCTTCAGGTCTCTTCAGATTTCTCCTCAGCTTCAGTGCAAGGCAATTTATGTTCCTTCTGCACTGGAACACAGAACAGGACCAGGCAGCTGGATCAAGAGATCCTTTTAATTACTCACAAATTCCCTGACTGGATATTGCTACCTTACACAGGCATGGAGCTTTAGACGGAACCAAGTTGGAAGCTAGCAATAGCACTTAGACTTATATACTGCTCCTATAGTACTTTCCAGCCCTCTCTAAGCGGTTTACAGAGTCAGCCTATGGCCCCCAACAATCTGGGTCCTCATTTTACCCATCTCGGATGGATGGATGGAAGGCTGAGTCAACCTTGAGCCTGGTGAGATTTGAACTGCCAAATTGCAGGCAGCCGGCAGGCAACAGAAGTAGCCTGCAGTATTGCACTGTAAACACTGCACCACCACAGCTCAAAATTATACACGTGAACTAGATTTTATTTTCATCACGGAAAGAGTTCTGCTGAAAACTCTAAAGCAGATGTATCCTCTGAGCCACAACCAGCCGTTGTGTGAAGTTCAAATCCATGTACCATAGGCTGTTACAAGCATACATTTCTAGCTGCTACTGAAAATAAAGTTAGCTAAGTCAATATATTATCTTGCTAGGGCTGCAAAATAAGCAGAAAAACTTTGTCCCTCGGTCACAGAGAGCTTATGGAAATTCCCATCCTTCTTCTCTGGAACTGTATCAAACCTTGGGGATTGGAAACGGCAAACTAATTCTATACCTTCCTTGGGATATAAACATATTTGTCTGCATTGTTCCCATGCCTAGCTTTGTGAGAGGAGGGGAGGGAAAGGAGGGTAAGTTAGAGTAGGATAAGTATGGGGAGGGGAGGGTGGAATATGGTAGGGTTGGGTAGGAGAGGAGAGGAGAGGTAGGAGATGAATGGAAAGAAGGGGAGGCAAAGGGGAAGGGAGGAAATGAGAGGTAGGAGAAGAGAAGAAATGAGAGGAGGGGAGGGGAAGGGAGGAGAGGAGAGGGAGGAGAGGAGAGGGAGGAGAGAAGTGGAAAGGAGAGGAGGGGAAGGTAGGAGATGAGAGGAAATGAGAGGAGTCGAGGAGAGGGGAGGGGGGAGGGAAAGAGGAGAGGAGACATCATGCTATGTACTCCAGTATTCTATTTTTGCCTCGGTCAGGCAGCTACCTCTAAGAAGCAGAACAGTTGCTGGACTCCTATTAGAATCAGTACTTTAAACATCCTGACAGATGCCTGTTGATCTCTCTACTCTAGTGCAGCAGGCATCTCTATACAATTTTGCACAAGGTGGACAAGTGCCAGGATAGAATTAATCTTTAAAAACACGGCCAAGATATTATGAGACTGTCAAAGGAATGACCTGTAATACATCAGAGTGACAATATGTGGGAAGCAATGTATGACATGTAGATGATTGGTGCTTCCAAAATCTGGCTGCTCAAAACAGTCCTTTATTCTCAGGAAGGACATGTCTCAGCGCCCTGATAAGCCCTTGCAACTCTGGGGAAAAAATGCTCAGAGATGCTACATGCTTGAGACATAATAAATAGCTCAGGATTCAAAATAGGCTAGAAAGCTGAACGACGTGATTTTCAGTGGGCTTTCCAGTCCAGCAATTCTGTAGTGAGATGATGGCTATCTTACGAAACCAATGCATATAGCCCTCCTACTTACTGCAAGAGCGGAGTGGAATTGCTCCTCATAATACAGAGATTAGTTCAGTCCTTTTCGGCAAATAACTCTCATCTCTCTGCATTGGATTAATGGAACGGGTGAAATGAGAGAGGACAGGTTCTGAACTCGAGCAAAAGACGAATTATGGTCCCAGACTATTTCTGTAATATATTGTAGGTTGGGAAATCTAAGTGAAGTGATGCTCTGCAAGACAACCTCATGTTACTCAGCTTGGCCTTTGTGTCTCTGGCGATCCGAGTGGAATATAGAAACAGAAGCCAGACCTCTCTATATTTTCCTTCCTGCTATATCATTCCCTCTATTCTTACACACCAGTGTGTAAAGCAGATACACGCTTTGCCTTTTGATACACAATCAAAGAAGACAGGGTGTTTTTTTGGGGGGAGGGTTAGTAAGATTGTGTTGTTTAACAGAGGAATAGCTCGCAGGCAGGGGTGGGTTCTAACTTACCTCACCGTTGCTTCACTGCCTCCTGTGCTGCGTGGGCTCGCGCATGCGCAGTAGAAGATAACCAAAAACATTCTCCCAAAAAAGGCCAAAAACAAGATGGCGATGCAAGCGCAGTGCTGGAAACTCAGCTTCTGTGCACGCGCAGAAGAAGAAAAAAACCCAAAAATTCAAAAAAACAGATGGCGGCATCCATGGACCAGAACCAGCTCCATGACATCACCAGCAGCCTACTACCTACTCGGTAGAACTGGTCCGAACCAGTAGGAACCCATCTCTGCTCACAGGGCAATATGCTTAATATAATGGCAAGATTGCAAACTCAAATTCTTCAAGGTCTTTGAAAGATGAGGAATTGTATTAGACTGACAGAATCCTTCCTAGGCATATCTCTCTCTCTCTGTATGTGTGTGTGAGTGAGTGTTTTTTTTCTCTTCAGTCAGCCTTGACATTCTGATGACTGCCTGGACTAGTCCCTGCAGTTTTCTTACTACGATTTTGGAAGTGGCTTGTCATTGACTTCTTCTTAGGACTACTTCCTACAGAGGAAGATTGACTGGTCTAAGGTCAACCAGTTGGTTTTGTTCCTAAGCTAGGACTAGACTCATGGTCTCTTTGTTTCTAGCCTAACATCTTAATCGCTACATCACATTAGCTCTTATCTCATTGGGCTGGGAAAAATTCTACCTAAAGTCATTCTGATCCCTATAGAACTAGATGGTTCAATGGATGAACTGAGAAGAAGCTATTTGCTTAGCAAAACTTTCTGGGAAGTTTTTTCTTCTTCTTTTGTTACCCTTCCAAAGTGTTTGAGAACTCACCCCATCGCATTGTGCTTAGATCTCAAAGCCGGGATGTCATATTTCCAGCCAACAAGCCCACTATCTTAACTGCTGAGCCACTGCGCCACCCCAGACATTAAATATAGAACTAGAGAATTATTAGATCGATTATATTAGCTTTTGTCCTGGTTCCATCTTCCCTCCCCTCTCCTTTTTGTAGTGCAGTTCCTTGCATGCCCTTAAAAATACATGTGTGGTCCTTGACTTTAAGACAATTGTAAAACCATTAATTACTCTGTTAGGTCAAAGGCTAGACAGTGACCTTAATGAAGCGGGCTTTTAAAATGGGATTTTTGTCATCTAATCCAAGCATTTCTTTTTCCTGCTCTGCAAAATATCTTCTTTTTCCCAGGGCTCTCACATTCATTAAGAGAAATGTTGAATTGCTTCTCAAAAAGAAGCTCTCTGAAATGCAAAATTACTATCCATGTCATGTATTATTGTTTTTTTTTACTGAAAACGTTAATTCTGAGGAAGCTCCGAGTTGGAAATAACAGATGAATGTATCTATGACTCTAAAGTTATGATTTTTTAGTGCTTAATTGGTAGTTGATTTGGGCCTTAGCAAAACACATGAGTCTAGCAATGAGAAAGTAACCTAATAAAAAGCAGAAAGCTTCTGTTGCTTGAGTCTTGGTGCTACTCAGGATGCACATTTTTTGGAACAAAGTTTGGTTAGTCATTTTTCTCAGGAAATAATCCATGTTTGGGTCAGATAGGCTTGCTGTTATTTTCTTTAAAAAATCTAAAATTAAAAAGGTGGCTGAGATTCCATGAAGGAACATGTAGTCAATCCAGGAAGTCCAAGAGAAGAAGCTTTTCCAAAGCTCCAAAGAACTGGCACTATTTCACATCCGGCTTTTTAGCATAAGAAGAAAAGAAGATCTTTAGATATTCCATCCATCTTGTAGAGAGTAAAGAAGGTGACCTTGACAGAGATATGGAGGAGCTGTGGCCTAGGCACAAGGGACTGATGGATTGTTTTAAGCCCGGAACAAGATAATATTGAGAAATAACTAACAGAATAACAGAGTTGGAAAAGGAACCTCTTCTAGTCCAACCCCCTACTCAAGCAGGAGATCCTATACCATTTCAGACATAATGGTTGTCCAATCTCTTCTTAAAAACCTCCAGTGTTGGAGCACCTACAACTACTGGAGGCAAATCATTCCACTGATGAATTGTTCTAACTGTCGGGAAATTTCTCCTTATTTCTAGCTTGCTTCTCTCCTTGATTAGTTTCCACCCATTGTTTCTTGTCCTGCCTTCAGGTGCTTTGGAGAATAGCTTGACTCCCTCTTCTTTGTGGCAGCCCCAGAGATAGTGGAACACTGCTATCATATCACCCCTAGTCCTTTTTTTCATTAAACTAGACATACCCAATTCTTGTAATTCCAACTCATGCAGACCCTTCCCTAATTCACTGAACCTGCGGGGAGGAGAGGAGGAGGAAGAGGAGATGATTCAATACAATCAGTCTTGCAAGATTTTATTTTTACAGCTAGTCTCAGTAAAAGTAGTTTTTGCTTTCCTGCGGAGTTAATTTTGTGGTCGATTCTATCTAGTGGGGGCTGACAATTTTGCCCTAATCTGATTTGCAACTATTTCTTTAAACTTAAAAAGAAAAAAGGAAATAAAAATGCCCAATTGAAAATCAGTTCCCAAAAGAGACTAGCTACATCATTTCATTTCCTTATTTTGTATTTTCCCCAGGTATGAATTATCTTTACTGATGATGAAATCCTTAAAAATGGAAAGGTGACAAACTACTTAGCAAATCTTCAATCTTTCTTATGCAGGTTATTGCCTTATTACTAGTCTGGGAATTTGTTATCTAGATCAGAGGTGTCAAACCTGCGGCGTCATATTGTCATCACATATCACAACTTTTTTCTCCTTCGCTAAATAGGAGGTGGGTGTGGCCAGCGCATGATGCATCTGACGCCCTTGATTTAGACCAAGTGACTGATTCCTGAGATAAGATGGTCTAGACTTCTGTCTGCATATTAAACATTATTATGATAACTGTCTGCTTCAGTAAACTTTCCCGTAGGCTTCACTCTTGGGCAGTCAATAAAGATGAGAGAAAAACTTATTTTGTGAAATGAAAGTTCTTGCTTTGAAAGAATGTTTGTTTCTATGAAACTTGCATTCCTAATCTGGATTCTTTTTGAGTCACCTGTAGTGATCATAGATGGTTCGCATATATTCAGAAAAGAACCATAATAGTTCAGCCTCAGTTTCTCAGCATGATTTCTCAAAACTAAGTAGAAATTTCTTGAACAATTAATCAGTGGAACGACTTGCCTCCAGAAGTTGTGGGTGACCCAACACTGGAGATTTTTAAGAAGAGATTGGACAACCATTTGTCTGAAAGGATATAGGGTCTCCTGCTAGAGCAGGGGGTTGGACTAGAACAGTGATGGCAAATCTTTTTCTTCTTGCGTGCCAAAAATGGCAGTGCACGTGCGCTAGCGCTCACACACATGCTGGCACACAATCCCTCCGCACACTGCACTGTGTATGTGCGCATCACGCCCATGCACCCTCCCATTGGGCCATTTTTTGCTCTCCGGAGGCTTCAGGAGTTTTCAGGGAAGCCTCCGAAGTGTGAAAAATGGCCCTACGGGCAAACCGGAAGTCTATTCTCGAACTTCCGGTTTGCCCATTGAACCGTTTTTTGTCCTCCGGAGGCTTCCCAGAAAACTCCTGAAGCCTCCGGAGGGTGAAAAGTGGCAGAAAATCAAGGCGGAAAATCAGCTGGCTAGCCCGCGCATGCGTGCTGGAGCTGACAGGGCAATCCCTCGCATGCCCTCAGAAATGCTCTGAGTGCCACCTGTGGCACGCGTGCCATAGGTTTGCCATCACTGGACTAGAAGATTGCCAATGTCCCATCCAACTCTATTACTCTGTATTCTGATCAACCAGATGCCTCTATGATGCTTGAAAGCAGGGGATAGAGACATATTCTTGTTCTGACATTTTTCATCTATTATTGCCGCAATCAGGAAGCTGCACTGAATCTTCTTAATATCTTCTTAATTTATAGTTCTTGAAGATTCTTCCCTTAATTTATCCAATCCCTATTTAAAGTCATCCAAGATCGTGGCCATCCGATAAACGGATTAGTTATTTGCTTTCCCTTGCTCTACAAGGAACTTCTAACATAAGCTCACTGCTGTCAGTTTTTATTAGCAAGGAAGAAAACCAAAGCAGTGTGAAATTCATGGAGCTATCTCTGTGTTCACAGATGCTAACTCTAAATGTACTTGATTGTAGTTGGGCGCTCAAAGCTAAAACATCTAAAATGGGGTTAAGACTATAGAATGTTTTAAAAACGCTACTGAAAATGTAAAAAGCCAACCGTCTGTTACCTCAAGGTAAAACACATGAATGTAAATAAATGCAGAAATTGAAGAGGTAATTTGATGAGGTGTCAAAAGATAGGTGTGCATCATGATTCTACGTTGAGGAAGGTCCCTTTCAAATCTCCTATTCTCTATAAGAGGGTTGGGTTTGTAGACCAAGCAATGCTATTTGTAGTATACCCCATTGTTACTTATGACGCCACTTCTCCAGTGGTGGATTGCTGCCTGTTCGGACCAGTTCGCCCAAACCGGTGGTGGAAATTTGCTCCTACTCACTGGTCTCTGAACCAGTCCTCTAGCTGGAAATTTGTCCTCCAGCTCGAAAGCAGCCGGAAAAGAACCCTCTACACATGTGCAAAGCTTTCTGCGCATGCACGTACGTGAAAGCATAGCACACACATGCAAAACGAGCACTTCCAACACGACCCGAACTGGTAGAGAGGTAGTGTCAGGTTCTGAATCTACTCCATTCAGGAAAATATAGTCCAGCATCAGAGTAGATATAGATAGCCCACAACTTATGATCACAACGTTTGACCACAATTTCTGTTGCTAAGCATGATGGTTGTTAATTAAGTCGTACCTCATTTTACAACTTTTTTTTGCAATGGTTGTTAAGCAAATTGTTAAGTGAATCATGTGGTTTTTGAGCAAATCTGACCTGCCCCATTAACTTTGCTTGTTGGAAGCCGGCTGGGGAGGTTGTAAGTGGTATCCTATGATCCTGGGACACTGAAACTATCAGTGTAAATACAATGACAATCACCAAGTACCCAAATTTTGATCATGGGCCCATGAGAAGGCTGTGTCAATTATGTATGTGAGGACTGGCCATAAGTCACTATTTTCAGTGTCATCATAACGTTGAACTGTCACTAAATGAATGGTTGTAAGTCAAGGACTACCTGAAGATGGGATAAAGTTCATGCTATTTGTTTTTTTGTTTTCTTTTGGTACCACCTTGAAACTCATATGTCGGGTGAGAAACTTCCAACTATTTTGAGACGGAAATAAACTAAGAAATATGCTTGAAATCTTAACAAGGCATTCTGAGAGTCCTTCTCAAACTAAATCAAGGGTGAAGAAAGGTTCACAAATGTTGATAAAGAGAGAAAGAGAGATTTTCTAGTCAGAATCTGGTTTTGAACAAAGAAACGTGTCCAAACCATAGACTGTAGTTGCACACATTCCATGTGATTTAGCCTTATAGAAAGTATCCAAAATGCATCCATAAGTCATCCAAGTTAACCCATAGTCTTTAGGGAAATATAGTTCTCTTATCAAAAAAACATTTGCCTTTGACCAGTTGGTAAAATATCATGATTTTGCCATGTGTCCAAGCCCAAGGGATCATTCACTAAAATATATTTTTGGTAAGATATTCCTAAGGATTCAGATGCTTGATAGGTGGTCTCTACTCAACAGAATATTTAATTATAAAAGTAAATTATTATTCCTCAACCTAACACTGCTTGGTTCTTTAATAATGAACATTCTCAGTTGGAAATTGGTGTTGATTTACTTCTTCTGCCTAGACAGATGTTGGATTAATTCATGTGTCAGGCTGCTGGGTATATAGGTTACTACAATTTTAAATTGTTTGCATAAGATTGTATTGGTGATATGTGTTTGAATCTTGTGCTTTGATATAGCCTATAGGCTAATCAATAAAGCTATCATATCATATACTTAGGAGAGTGAAGTTTTCTTTGAAGAAGAAGAAAAAAACATCTTTATGTACTTTATGAATCATAAATTTGGGTTGTCATGAATTTAGAGTAACAGCAAGGCTGTAAATGAATTTCATCTCATTTCTTCTGGGACCATATTCAGAAATAGTAGAATGGAACCTATTCTATTAGATCTGAACAAACTGTACAGTACAATATCTACTTAGTATAGAATCTACTAGAACGGGTGTCAGCAACCTGTGGCTCCAGAGCCGCATGCGGCTCTTTGGGCCCCTGCTGTGGCTCCCTGACAGGTGATCCTACCACTGACTGGCCCCTCCCCTCGCTCTCCCCTTCCAGTCATTCCTCGCTTGGCCTGAGAGATAAGGATGACGGCGGGGGGATGGAGAAGCAGCCAGGGCAGAGATAGAGAGTTAGAGAGGTGCGAGGGAGAGATGACAAAAGGGTTTTGTGGTTCCTGGTGTTTTTCAACAAACGGTTCTCTGCCCTAATGACTGGCTGGGTAGGCGTGGCTAGAGGGGGAGTGTCATGTGACTGGTAGAAGTGAGTGATATTAATTTGACCACGCCCACCCAGGTTTTGTGGCTCCTCGTGTTTTCATTTCTGTGGAAAACAGGTCCAAATGTCTCTTCGAGTTTTTAAGGTTGCAGACCCCTGTACTAGAACATATTTGACAGATGACCATCCATCCTGGGTTTGAAGTCCTCTAGTGAAGAAATGATTCCATGTGGTGCCGTGGGGTGGCCTTTCAATTGGCTGATAGATAATCCGTGTGGAATTTTCTCTCAGATGTTGAATCCCTGAAATTGCTTTCTTGTGATTTTAACCCATTGGTTAAAATTAGAGCAGTAGCAACTAAGTCCACTCTGTTCTTTCATTCAACATTCCATATTGGCTATTCACAATCTGTTTTAAAGATTAAACCCAAAAGGAATTTCCAGGTGGCCATATAAATCAGATGAGAAAGAACAATCTAATAACCACATCCCTTCCCTGTCTAGTTTGTACTTTTAGAAATATCCAAAATCAGTCTTATTAGTGTAGGAAGTAAACCCACCCCTCTCCTAGAAAATGAAATATCCAGGGAAATGTTAAAGGATTATATTTCCCTGGATGACAGAAAAGGAAAAACCAGTTTAAAGACAAAGCAGCTTCCTGCAGGTCCCTGCCCCACCCCACCCCGCTTCAGCTCCAGGGTGATGGGATTAAGTCATGGCCCTCAGGACATGATAGGATTATCACTCTACCCATATAGCAAAC
>JANHFT010002087.1:3915-15662 GCA_032467955.1 Pseudoxenodon macrops
ATAGATAGATAGATAGATAGATAGATAGATAGGCAGGCAGGCAGGCAGGCAGGCAGGCAGGCAGGCAGGCAGGCAGACAGACGAGAGAGAAAATTGGGGGGGAGAGAGAGAATCAGGGGAGAGAGAGAGAGAGATAATAGGTAGATGATTTTTTTACCAAAGTACAAACTCATGTCCTCAGTTTTCTTTTCCACAATAAAAGGAATAAACATAGCTATTTACTTTTTCCTTGCAAACATAAGACAAATGTAAGGTATTATTACCAATCAGGGGAACATTGCTGGAGAGTGATAGTTAACCTCCTGTCTGTTTTTACAATCAAGATCACAGGTGTGTGTGCACATACACAAGGCCACTTTTCTTTCTGTGTTGGAAATTTTTTTAACCACAGGTGGGATAAAAGTAGTTTTGCTCACAACAGCCTTCTACCTCCCCATAGAATCACTTCGGAGTCTCACAGCGGCATTTCATTCCAAGAAAGTCAAGTTTCTCAATTCATCTAGTTTGATTGGGGGGGAAAATCCATCGGCCCTCTTGAGAAGCATTGTACTCACATGATCTCAACATTTGGCTAATGACAACACCATTACCATAAAAAATAATAAGTACAAATGTGTAAAGCTAATTTGTTGATTTTAAATTGCCATTCATTCCCCCTCCCCAACCACAGTATAATTAATAAAACATGCACTTAAACCCTTAAAAAGGCATGCTTTTAAAACAAAAATATGCATACCTTTGCGTAAAAGTATTTTTCAACCACAGCGACAACGGTTGGTAAAATGGCTTTAAATTTTGTGTCCACTCAACTTTTGGGGTTTAAGCCAATAGTTAATCGTTTAGGACAAGGTGTGTTATACAAATTGTGCCTTATAGTGGTAATGCAAATCTAGCCTCCGTCTATAGCAGGGGTGTCAAACTCAAGGACCATGGGCCGGATCCAGCCCAAGGGGTGCTTAAATCTGGCCCACAGGGCCGCCCTGGAAACAGGACTGGCCCGCAATGCCTCTGCCAGCTTCCAATCTTTGTTTTTGCTGTCAGAGGGTTGCAGGAGCCTATTCCAGCCAGAAACAGCCAAAAACAGAGATTGGGGGCCCGTTTTCGCTGGTAGAGCATTGGGGCCACCACAGGCACCCCTGACACAAGTGACGTCAAGCTGGCCACACCCACCCTGGCCGCACCCATCTTGTGTCCCCCTCCCCCCGAGGTGAAACACAACCCTGAAATTGAGTTTGACATCACTGGTCTATAGCGTTTCAGCACATTTTAATGTGATGTCTGTACAGCAAGGTTTCTGCTTATTAAACTAATCCATCCGCATTTTTGAAGATTTCGTCTCAAAAAATAGAATAATCGGAAGCAAAATTCCTACTTCTGATGTGGAATGCTTAAGCAAGAAATCCATAACTTTTAAGATGATGAGATTGTCCAGTTAAAGGGGATGGATTTTTTTTCAATATACTTGCTAACAAATAGTGCAAAGATCCTGTATCAGCACATTTCTTTTTTCTAGTCTTCAAGGCTCATGCACTTAATTTAACAGCCATACATGACTCCTTTTTTTAAAAACAAAACAGTGCAAATAAGACAGGAACACATGATGGGCTAGTATCTTAAACAGAAAAAAAACACAAGCTACAATGCTAGCCTATCAATCCAGCTAGGTATTTAGTTTTGGTTTTTAACCAGTTTGCACATAATCCTACTCTTAGCTTGCACAGCCTTGCAAACAAAGTTTCTACAGACTAAAACAACTTTGGACAACACCAAAAGTGGAGACAAATGAATAGCATGTGATTGATATGAGCAATGATTTGGGGAGCTATCTCCACCATCCATAACATAATAAAATAATAACAGAGTTGGAAGGGACCTGGGAGTCCCTTCTAGTCCAACCCCCCTGCTCAAACAGGAGATCCTATTCCATTTCAGACAAATAGCTGTTCAGTCTCTTCTTGAAAACCTCCAGTGATAGAACACTCACAACTTCTGGAGGCAAGTTGTTCCACTTATTAATTGTTCTCAATGTCAAGAAATTTCTCCTTAGTTCTAAGTTGCTTTTCTCCTTAGTTAGTTTCCACCCATTGCTTCTTGTCCTGCCCTCAGTTGCTTTGGAGAATAGTTTTGACTCCCTCTTTTTTGTGGCAGCCCCTGAGATATTGGAACACTGCTATCATGTCTCCCCTAGTCCTCTTTTTCACTAGACTAGACATTCCCAGTTCCTGCAACCATTCTTTGTACGTTTTAGCCTCCTATACATCTTTGTTGCTCTTTTCTGCACTCTTTCCAAAGTCTCAGCATCTTTTTTATACCGTGGAGACCACAACCGGATGCCGTATTCCAAGTGTGGTTTTTACGAAAGCATTATAAAGCGGTACTAACACTTCAGTGGTCTTGATTCTATCCCTCTGTTAATGCAGCCTAAGAGTGTGTTGGCTTTTTTTGGTGGCTAAGTGTAGAATGTTTTAATAATGAGTGTTAAATGATATTCTCTATCGCATAGCGGCTCATGAAATTGCGTTCAAGAAGCATGTAAGAGCAGACAAGAATATAAGGATACTGAATGTTATAGACTCGCTTACTCTGAGAATACTTTCTTTAGCCCACCACCCCGTGCCGACTTCCACACTCCACCAGCAATTTCACTGTCTCAAGTAAATGCTAAATTTTAAAAAGGCATTACTTTTCATTAGCATTTTCACTTAATGCTAATGCAGTCACTTGTCAGTGGATGTAAACATAAGTGGAGACCAGAGTTTATTTTTACACCTCCGAGCCCCAGCGACTGGTGACTTTTCTTAGATTATTCTGTCTGTGTTTCTTTTGCTCCCTGAGATGTTTTAGGCCGATCACTGCCCTCTCCATCAAAATAATTTCAGACCTTTCTGACATTTTACCAGCACCTCAAAGACAGGAATGGCTTCTGACTTTAATGAGAAAGTTCAGTTTGGGGGGGGAATCAAATAATGATAATATAATCGCCTCTTCAAGGTTGACTAAGGGTAATCATTTTTGGCCTTGTTCACACTGTTATTTTGTGCTCCTTTCTGATAAAAGGAAATGACGGGGAGAGAAAGAGAGAGGGAAGGACGGAGGGAAAGAGAGAGAGAAGGTTTGAATGAAGGTTTGATCTTTCATTCAAACCTTTCAAGGGTTTTCCCACATCTGTGCCAGAGGTGGATTCTGAATCTTCTTACAGGCGGTTTGCTGAGGGTCACGCCTTAAGCACACGCGCAAAGCGCATCAGTGAGCACACACACGGCAGTCTAAAACTAGCTTCTAGGCATGCGCAGAAGCAAAATCCAAGATGGCGGCACCCACATAGCCACCAACAGAACCGGCTCCATCGTGGAGTTACTACCTACTCTATAGAACCGGATAGAACTGGTAGGAATCCAGATCTGCGCCATCGTGTCTCAAAACCGGTGCCTTCCTCAGGAACGTACAGATTAAACTTTCCTTCCCTTCTCGTTCTTTAAGAAGACAGAAATTAAGAGAAACCAAAACTGGAAAAAGTAACTTATATCTATTCACAGCAGAAATCTAACCAAATTCCTTCCCTTCCTTAAACACAACCTGTCACATCGCAAGGCAGGCGGAGAATATGTCTTTGGAAGAAGAAGGAGAAGGAGAAAAAAAAGAAAGAAACAGTTGCAAAATAATTAAAACGATTCAAATAAAAACAAGCGGGATCATTATCCAATGTTTCAAGCAAGGAACCAGAAGAGAATAAAGGCTTAACCTAAGTGTCACACATAGATTTAAGTCATAATAAAGTTTCCTTGCGTGTGGCTTGCTGTGGTGTGTAATCATAATCCATAAACTATAGTTTATTGCTCAGCGGGTTGTACAAACTCAACCAATTATGACTTATTCAATTGGTTAAAGAAACCATGGCTTAGCTGAAGAAACACATCTAATTAGAGCTGGGTTGGATGCAATCCCCACCACCTCCTGTCCGCAGGGTTTCTTTCGGAAAAAGCAATCATGTATCATAAATGATTCTCTTTGATTAATACGACCACAATCGAGGCCAACTTTTCTGTCGTTACGCGAGACCGTTGTTAAGTGAAATTTGCCCTATTCTACAATCTTTCTTGCCATAGTTGTTAAGTGAATCACTGCAGTTGTTACATTTGTAACACTGTTGTTAAGTAAATCTGTTTTCCCCAATAGTTTTGCATGTCAGA
Source organism: Pseudoxenodon macrops (assembly GCA_032467955.1). Lineage (NCBI taxonomy): Eukaryota > Metazoa > Chordata > Lepidosauria > Squamata > Pseudoxenodontidae > Pseudoxenodon > Pseudoxenodon macrops. Next base: position 8,106 of record JANHFT010002087.1, read on the forward strand.
AGGTTGGAAATAGTGATCACATGACACCCGGGACAGTCAGAGGTGGGTTCCTACCGGTTCGGACTGGTTCTACTGAGTAGGTAGTAAGCCGCTAGTGACGTCCCGGAGCCGGTTCTTTCTTTTTTGGGGGGAAATTTTTTTTTGTGTGCATTTTTCCCGGTTTTTTTTTTTTCTGCGCATGCGCAGAAGCTGAGTTTCTGGCACTGTGCATGCATCGGCATCTTGTTTTTGGCCTTTTTTGGGGTGACTTTTTTCTACTGCGCGCGCGCCCAAGGCGCGCCCACGTGGCACAGAAAGCAGTGAACCACCGTCGAGGTTAGAACCCACCCCTGCACTGGTCCATACATATAAAAATATTCCTTTGCGGGTCTTCTAAATCAATAAGCAATTGTGAAACCTGTGGTGTTTATAGAGATAGAGTTTTTTTGGGGGGGGCTTCTAATTCAAGGCTTTTGAGGGTAGCTGAGTATCACAGTAACCTCACTGGATAGCTTAGAAGGAAAGCGCTTTAACAGGAGTCCAATTTCAAGAAGACAGAATAATTGATTTCTTGTTCTTTTTTTCTTATATGAGTAATATTTTCAGAAACTATCTTTTCCTGCTTGCAATCAGTTTCAACTCTGTAATTCCTTTTAGGCAGCAGAGGATTCTGAGCTACACCTTCAAAAGAAGATTCCTCAAACAACTGTTCTCCATATAAGAGGGAGGTCCAATATATTTACCAGCTTGTCTTTCTTTCAAACGATAATCACAAAGGAACAAAATCTCACTTGTTCTAACAGAGGAATCAAGCTGAACTAATCAAGACCTGAAAACATGGTGTTCAGGAAAACTACGATAAACTGCTTAGATGGAATAGAGTTTATGTCAACTGAACAGATAAATACAGGAATTGGGCACAATTCAATTAATTCCTGGCAGCATAGAACAATTTGTTACTTTAGCTCAATTTACTGATTTGTCTATTGCCTGATTCCTCTTGTTCTACAAGCCTTCACTCGGAGAAAATGCTTTTTCTCTAGCATCGTTTTCAAATGTTTTTCCAGTATGGATCACAAATGTGTATTGAAAATATGCTTTGGAACTGTTACAAGCAGATAACTGAACAAACATTTAAGACCGGGCTGTGATGTATATCTAAGTGGGCTGAGCATTCATTAGAGTTCAAAATAAATTTCTAAAAATATTTCACAGTGTGGCACATGTATGAACTTCACAATTTTTGATTTTGAAGTTACTGAGATGATAATGATAGGGTATGACTCTGTTGCATACTGTGTGGAAGGGAAGAAAATTCCAGCAGTAAAGCTAATTTACCTTATTTTGAAGCAAGAAAAAAAACATGCCTCTGTTGCTATAACCAAAATGGTTTCCACAGCTATTAAAAATCTGGAGTCTAAACTGGCCTGAGTTACACTGAATGTTAGAGTCAAAATTTAACCATTTTATCTATTATAAATGGCAGGCCTCTGACATATAACCTGCAATCCTAGAATTCTCCAGCTACTTAGTATGGCTGTTGCTGAAAATTATGGGACTTGTTGATCAGATATGGACATTAAGGTGTTCAGATGGGGGAAGACTGCTGTGATGGAATGATTTTGTTATTAATTTAAAGGAACAGCAATCAAAAAAATGTCACAATGCGATTGCCATGGAATACAAGGGCATTGCCAGTCGTCTTGGCCCCTCTTCCCTTCTTTGCCCCTAAATAAATATACAGAAAAGATGGCAAATGTATGTTACCAAGTTTCTGATCAGGTGACAACAACATGTACTTCCCATAGCGTGTCCAATGGGCTCATCTTACCTCAGTTAGGAGGAAAGAAATGGCAGAAAAACCAAATGACCAGCCATATTTGTAAGTGAAGTATGTCTCCGAATCCTTGGTTCTATTGAGCATTTCATCATTGATGGTGGAGATGTACAATACGAGCCCCACCACCAGAGATAAACCTGGGAAGCAAAAAGTTTTGGTCAAAATATACAAGGGGAAAAAAAAACCTACTGCAGAGAATCAAAATAACCTTCAGCCTGCTTTAGAAGAAGCATAGAAAACACATGATCTCTCCAATTGCGATAGGAGAAACCTCCTCATTCTGGTTCCTACTACAATAGCGCATCACCACCACAGCAATATCCAGGTGTGTGGACTTCAAGTCCCAGAATTCTCACGGAGGACTATGCTGGCTGTGGAACTCTGGGATTTGAAGTCCACACAACTAGAAATTGCCAAGATAGGCAAACACCGTTGAATTATTGGAAATCACCTTCCAGGTGACCATCCTGGGACTGGGGGTTAAGAGAAGTGAAGTCCACACTTACCATGGAGACAAAACTAGAGAAAGATGTTGTAGGACTCGTCTCTACTCCTGGGGGTGAACAGGAATTAAAGTCTAGGAACATCTAAAGACCATTGATTTCCCAGTTTGTTTTAAGGGGGCATTTGCAAGTGGATAGGGAACAGGCATTAGGCCAAAGTTGCATCTGTGGTTACAGAGAAATGAGGATTTAGTGCTGAATTAAGCGACAGATTTAAATTCTTAGATACTCTTCTTCTGATCTACTTGTAGATCGGGAACTATAAGTAAAAGCTTTTAAACTCTGCAGCCACAGTTGCTTGTTTAATACTCTATTAATGCTATGAATAAAATATAGGCTTTTGCCCTCAGATGGAGGCACGTTTCTTTTTAGTTCAAGCCTCGTACATTAATCCCATTCACCACTATGTCATAGATCAAAGAAAGTTTGTCTAGAGCTACATGGAACTGAAATGCAAGATTGCAACCGTGAGCAAACTGCAGACTTTTATTGCTGATTTTTGCTTTAAGAACTTCCTATATAATCTGCCCTGTAAGTACATAAATAAAATGTCTCTTTATATTTTTCTTTATAATGTTATTATTTTTGTTGTCTTTTAATGACTCCGTAATCCCTTGCATCAGGGTGGAGTCGGGGCAACGGAATGGATCTGAGCGTTTACTGGCCGGCTGCCCTTCCTGTCACCAATGCAGAGTTCGCAGAAATACCTGCCACTACCTAGGATCAAACTCACAGCCTCCTGATGGTGAGGTGAGAGTTCCACCTCTAGGCACTGCAACCACTCTATAATATTAAAATATATCTCCTTGATATTGCTAAGCTAAATAATCTTCCATATTGTATTTTATTTTGCCTTATGAATTTAGATCTCTATTTCAAATATTTCAGTTGAAATATACTCAAAAGAAATTTTATCAGAAATATGTTATTATTGTTTTTTAAATGACAGCCATTGTAATGATGTACAGGATGCCTCATTATAGATCGGCTATTGCAAGAATAAGGCAAAACTGTGACAGAGTATCTCTAAAGTGTCACGGAAACATCCAATTTAATGGAAATTTTAGCTGCACAGTTTCATCTGCTTTGGTTGAATTTATTTAAGGGGATATTATATTTAGAAATTCTACTTGACGTCCATAGTTATGCATCCTTGTAATAGACTTTGGTCCTTATGAAAAAGAGTTTCATTTACTGACTATAATGATTGGTGTATCATACAGGAACAAAAATTTACCTAATCTGTTTACATGCAAAATTTTAACACTTTCAAAGGAACACATTTGAATAAATAGGGCATTTTAATCAGGTTGCTATCATGGAGTTTGTCTGACTCCCATCTTCTTCTGTTTTGGGGGCATTCGTATAATTACGTAACTATAATATCTGGCGTTGAAAGGATCTGGTTGATTGGTTCTGTTTCTTTTCCACTCTTCCTCCAAGTAACTCACAATGAGTATAATCCTAAAACTGTCTTTGTTTTATTCTTACAACCTTGTGTGGCAGTATAAGTAAGAAATAGCCTCTAGCTCAAAATCATCTAATGCCAACTAGGAAAAAAAATTTATTACAGTCACTGACCGGAACAGTTTCTATTTCAAATAAAATGAGGTAACAATTCAGTTGTGGCTAGATCATTGAGGCCACCAGGGTCTGTCTTTTAAAGTTTTATTTATTGTCATTGTACGGATATACACAGTATACCCATACAACGAAATTCAGATTTTTACAGATAGCATAAAAAACGTTAGCCATGCTCCAAGAAAAACTAGTAATTAAGTAACTGCACAACTATGGCACCCTGTTCCAGTGAAGAGAGGCACACTGTCTTGTCACATATTCCAAATTGTTGCCTATTCTATCTCACTTCTCAGACACGAGAGAGAGAGAAACAGAGAGAGAGAGAGAGAGAGAGAGAGAGAGAGAGAGAGGGAGAGAGAGAGAGAGAGAGATGGCATGTTAAAACTCACCAGACAAAATAAAGAAGATTCCAGACACGAAGGCCAAGATGGTTCTATGTGGCCGGATATGCCCAATGTTGCTCAAGATGAATCCAATAAACATGAAAAAGAGACTCACCAGGGGAAACGGGGTGGCAGAACGAATCATTTCTGTAAAAAATCGTAAGTGAGAAAGAGTCATTGAGGGTCAAAATAAGATCACAAGTAGAAGGGATATTTTTTTGTACTTAGAATTCATGAATTTTCCAGTTTCTTTTTTCTGGTTTCTCTTTCTATGAGGTTTGTAGCAACCCTTACATTTCAGGATCGCCTCCAAATATGTGAATATAGTTTTATCTGATATTTTGGAAACAAGTGTAATGAGTGAGGAGGCAAATGTCATGGGAAGGGATTCCCTACATCACTACAAAAATATACGGACGCATCCTACAGAACGCCCACTTGTAGAAAAGATCTCTTTCTGCTTTGCATGAATTTTACATTATTTCTTTTCCAAATCCTTTTTCTTGGCTTGTGTTTCTTTTAATGTTAAGTCCACTTGAAAAGCTAAGGCCGCAGTAAGGAAATCTCAAGACTCCATATGATTAACCTTGTGGAGGTAATGTACGTGTAACCTTCTGAATTAGTGAACCACCCTGTGGACAATGTGCATCAGTAGAGAACAACCGCCAGGAGACCTGTCAATCCAGTGGGAGAGAAGGGTCACCTCCATTATAGCTGCTGGGAGACTGAGAAAGAAGCTTTGTTTGAGAGCAGTGGTAAAAGCATCAGATTTAGAGCCTTTCTGTCCTACCTCTCAGAAAAAGAGACCTTAGAGCCCTACTGCTATGGGGTAATCCCATATCGAGTGGGGCAAATGATACCTTCATGGATTACTGTACATCTCTTTATATTAAGCCTCAATGGCAGCTTTATTGACCTTTCCATCCACGAAGGTGGGCCTTTCTCCCACAGGACATTTTGGTTTCATTCAGAGGCCTCCTTTTTAAATTTTCTTAACCAGATTTGTGATCGGGAGGTTTCCTTCCTTTCCAATTTGCCTTTATTCTTCTTTTGCAGGGTGGAGAAGGATTTGAAAGGAAAAGCTTATCAGTATCACTTTCATCTGAGCTCTGGCTTGTCTATGGTATCGTTTTTGTCAAGGCAGCCTGATTTCCTCCAGGTGTTTTGGTTATCCACTCCTTCAGTTGGTCAAGGATGGTGGGGTTTGCAGTCCAAAACATCTGTAAGTCATGACGTTGCCTACTCCGGGCTTGTTACTTGCATGATAAGTTGACTAGGATAACATTGTATGTTCTGTCCACTGCTTGGATTCTCTTTCCAAACTGTTTCTGGTTATCGGTACCATCCTTGATGAATGATGGCATTGTTGCCATGGACACTAGGAGAATGCCTGGCAGCATTGCTTTTAATGCATTAGCTCTTATTTGAAATAGTAACCTATTGGTTTGCTGCTTGAACGATTATCAGAGCACAGCAACAGTACATGGAAATCCACAGTGGCCTAGTGGAACGAGATAGAAAGAACAGCAGTGAAGCTCTCTGTTTTTCTTCTCTTCGCAAGCACTTAGGTACAATGGAGTTACCTTCAAAGCAAACAACTGAAAATGAAGCAACAGCCCAGGCTTTCCTCCCTTCTCACCCACAACCACCGATGCGGCTGTTTGTTCAAGTACTGCTGCAAAGATCTGGACAAGGACTAGATGGCACCAAAGAGTGATTTCTTCATCAATTTGGCACCACCTAGTGGGTAGGTGCATTTTTGCACCCCAGATTAAAATTCTTATCCCTTTTCTACATAAGGACACATAAATCTTCCCTGACTCAGAAAATAGGAAGCACCTACTTAAAACATTGATAGTTGATTCAGAGGTCAGCTGGACATTCATGGGCATGACATACTCTATTGTGAAACACCTCCCGTGTTCTTCACCTGCAAGAGGAGAAATCTTAGAGAAATGAATTGCTTTCTTTCACACCCAAAATCTTCATTCAAAACCAATAGCTTTAAAGGGTTTGGATCAATTGTTCTCTTCCCCAATACTGATCAATGAGTTCCTAAATCTCCAAAGATTGCGGGCTAGTCCATGAGAACAATTGTAAAAATGGCATGAGTACATAGCACATTTAGAGAATCTAGATGGATTTAGTGCTTTGTAAGGGGATTGTGGGATAAGGGTTCTTCTCCCAGAGAATAAAAGAAAGAATAAAAAAAGAGTGAAAGCTATACAGTTAATGAATGATTGAGAGAACTGGGTATGTCTGGTCTAACGAAAGGACTATGGGACATATGATAGCGGTCTTCCAATATTTGAGGGGCTGTCACGGAGAAGAGGGAATGGACCTCAAAGCACCCAAAGGTAGGATAAGAAGCAACCAATAGAAATGTATCAGAGAGATGCAACCTAGAACTAAGGAGAAATTTCTGGACTGTAAGAACAATTAACCAGTGGAATGGCTTGCCTTCAGAAGTTGTGGGTGCTCCATCACTGGAGGTTTTCAGAAGAAACTGGACATTTGTCCAGAATGGCTGCTCAAGTAGCGGGTTGGACTAGGAGACCTTCAAGATCCTTTCCAACCCTATTATTCTCTCTTCTATGCTCTAAGCATAGGAGGCCTTTAATTGTTTCTCTGTGCCATCATAGTCCTAAACTATATTATTTTGCTCCACACCTGCAAACAAATCTATATATAAGTTTACTCTGAAGAAAAGCCCTACAGTGGATTCAACCAGAGCTTTCCTTAGATTTCTAAATGCAGACATGAGCCTTCTGTCCGCATCAGAACTCTAGAGGAAGCAAAATAATTAAACTCTCTCCTCTCCATCAGAGTTCTAATCCAAATAAACCCCTCAAATCTGCTCTTTGCTTTTAAAAAGCAATTCACACATCCGCACAAGTGCTAGCTGCACATATCGTGTCTCCAACAATCTGCCACTTCAACACAGGGCTTGCAAAGCATCATGAGCAAAAGAAGACAATTTGTATGTACTTAAGACATTTTTCTGACTCATGTCAGTTCTGGGACTTTGACATTTATTATTGTTTCATCTTTCTAATGACAGATAATAAATGCAAGGCAGGGAATCACTTCCTTGTTCTTCTTGGATTTCTGGCTCGACTATGGACAATTACCGTATTTTTCGGAGTATAAGATGCACCTTCCCCCACCCCTAACAGAAGGTGGAAATGTTGGTGCTGCTTATACACTGAATACAGCAGTTTTGGCCTCCTGAAGCCCCGCCCCTGCATCCCATTTTTGCAAAAATTGGGCT
>JANHFT010002087.1:15762-27696 GCA_032467955.1 Pseudoxenodon macrops
TAACTTGTTCTGGGTTGGCGTGAAGATAAAAGCTAACAAAGAATTTAAGGAATGTAAACATAATCACGTCTACAACTACACACCATACCCCCTCCCATTTTGCCCACAATATAACATGCATAATAGAATAGCTGAACGTGTGGCAGGCCAAAAGCAGGCCTGACACTCTGATACGTTCCCATGCCACCAAATAAAAAAAGAGCTTACTAGGTATAGTAATCTTTTGGAGTTGATGAACTCCTTTAAAATGCTGAGAATTGTTATGGATACTCTTATAAAATGCCTGATTAGAAGGAACTTGTTTCTGCACAATAGGTCTCCTATGGTAGACTGCTTGTTTCAATTGGTGGGCACCCAAGGGATTATTTGCAGACATATTGCTGCCCCTGATTCCATGTTTCCTACCTATGATATTGACCAACGATCTAAATAAATATGTCACTTTCAATGGTTGAAATCCTTCACCATAATCATAAAACCTGCTGTGTTTATATCCCACCCCATCCCACAGAGCTGCACAGGCAAGATGGAGGAGTTTTTTCTCTTTGGATCCTTCCTGGAGGCTACCATGGTTGACAGAAAGAATGGAGACAAACCAATTAATTTTGAGGTCACAATAGGTTTGTGAAAGAATTTTGTTAAGCATTGGGTGTGGGTTAAGGAGGGAGATTGGCTTTCTGTGATGCCATACAAGCAGAACTGAAAGTATGAACTGGCTTTTCCAGGTGTCTAAACAAGAAGGATGACCTTGCATAATTGCTCTTGTCTGGGAAATGCTATTTCTCCATTATTGATTGATGATTACTCATTATTGTAGATGCTCTGTTCTAGCACATCATGTTTATCAAAATACAAAGCATGTAACACCTATGGTTGCATTTGTTATTATCAAATGGGTTTAGTGGATTAATAATGAATCCTAAAAAGCATTCTATTGATATTTCTAAAAGTGCTATTTAGAAGAATTCAATCAAAATTATCATAGAAAAATTCCTGAATCCTTAAACTCCTTTAAAAAGATTGCTGGTTTATTCTTAGATTTCATTTTGTAGATATTCTAAAATTCTGCAAATAGAATTGACTAAAAATGCCTATGTTCAGTATACTGAATGATGCAAAAATCACTTCTTTCTATTTGACCTTCAATAGACAGAACCTAAATACACATACTTCTACTGTATGTGTACTTTTTTTCCCAATAGTAATGCCTTAATAAGAATTGCTATCTACAAAGAGTCCCAAAGGTGCTTTTTCAAGAGGCAACTGGAAGGTTCTTGAATGGAAAGTGAAAGGTCTTCAAAAAAAACACCCTGGAAAGTCGAGTTTTCTCTTGAAAAAGCACCTTTGGGACAACCATGACCTGGATGACTGAGAATCTCCATAGCCTTTTATCTACAAGGAAGTATGCTTAGGACAGATATTGTATTCCTTTTGCATTTTAAACTTTACATTGATTTTATTTCTAGTATGTTGAATATCCATAACTGTTCAATTTACTATACTATTTTTATTTTTTCAATGTTATTATTATTATTTTATTTCATCAAGCATATATTAGAAAACAGATAGAAATATAAACAAGGTTATGGATACATGAGATGGATTCAGATAAAAAGGAACAATAGGACAGGGACGGTAGGCACGCTGGTGCGCTTATGCACGCCCCTTAAAAACCTCTTAGGAATGGGGTGAGATCTACAGTAGACAATCTAAGGTTAAAGTTTTGGGAGTTTGAGTTTTTATGTTTTCTGCCCACAAATATATTTCTGGATGAAACTGTGGTTTATAAAATATGTAAAATGATAAATCCTCACTGACCCCCTCATTTGTCAAGCTATACTTCAACTTTAATTAGTCATTTTTTTTCAAACATTAAAACAGGAGAATGAATGGTAGGGAGATATATTTGACTATGCATATTGGCATAGATTTTAAAATGACATATTAAGATGCCAGTGTTTCAGATAAGAATTTGTACACATGTGAGTAAGATTGCTTCAGGATGGTTTGTGGTGGCAGTGATGAAGATGAAGTTGGTTCTTGATATAGGACACAAACAAGCTAATTCTGAGGTGTGATGAATTGTATAGGTGATTTTGAAGCTTGCCATCACCGTGATTGTTCACATTATTTTTAGTCTGGATTTTTGTGATTTATATTTCAATCCTTCTGTTGCAGCTTGATATAAAAGCTCTCCAGATGTGGATCCATAATAAAATATGGATCACTTTCAGCATTGAATAATGACAGGGGAGCATGATCATGAAAATTGCCATGTTCCTGAGAATGATTTATGTAACATCAGTCTTATTCTAATATTGGGTTCTATGTTTCCTCCATTTCCTATCTGCAGGCGTTATACATAACACTAATCCATTAAAGTATAACTATGAAATTGCACTCGACAATGTTATCCTAGACGTCAGGGTTCCAAGTAATACACCCATAGCAAACAGAATTTCAAGGCAAGCAGTTTTCTCTAAGAATGAATTTAATGGATATGTCATATTGGCACAGACTGGTGAAAACCAACTCTAAAAGTCCCCACAGTTTTCACCTAATTAAAATTAAAAGTTTTCTTCCCATCCCAAACAATCAGTCACATCGTCCAATCAAGATACTGTCCGGTTGCTTGAAAACTTCACTCCTCCTCTCTTCAGCCAGGGGAAATGTCCTTGGTTCTCAGGGGAAACTATTTTGTTTTGGCTACAAAACCCCAACTATCTCTATTCCCCCCCTCCTTATTCCCTCAGCACCATTGTGACAACACTGAAGCCTCCAAGATGGCCTCAGTCAGACCAACTTCAGAGTTGACACACCCATTCCTTGAATTTCATGATGGTTATTCTCATTATGCCCAAAAGCTTAATTCAGCCTCTGGGTAGATCCAAGATACCATGGCATGATTAGGCAAGGCTCAGTAGCTCTAATAAATACTATAATCTTTCCATTCTTCATCCTACAGAATCTGATTTATTTTTATTTTTCCCAAGGCAATTATGGCAATGAAATTGATGGCCTGTCCAGGCCCGCTATCAAGAAGAAGAAAGATGGTGGGGATGGCAATGAGGAGGAATCTGAGCTGCTACAGAATGACAGTGATGAGGAGGCCAGTATCGATGGGGAATTTTTCTCAGTCTCTACTTCTCCAGCCCTGAAACCATTGATTACTGACAGGCAAGTGATATTGGCCAGTCTTGTTAATATGAAAGGACATTTACTGGAAAAGAGGAAGACTTGGGATCTTTGGTTGGGTGTTAATAGCAATAGCAATATCACTTAGACTTATATACCGCTTCATAGTGCTTTTACAGCCCTCTCTAAGCAGTTTACAGGATCAGCACATTGCCCCCAACAATCTGGGTCCTCATTTTACCCACCTGCGAAGCAGAGGTGGGTTCTAAATCTTCTTACTGCCGGTTCGCTCATTGGTGTGCTGCGGCCGCGTGTGCACTTTGCACGGCGCTCGCATGCACAGTGCTTAAAAAAAGCTGTGCATGCGCAGAAGCAAAATCCAAGATGGCGGTGCCTATGGTGCTGCCGAAAGAACTGGCTCGGGGGCATGGCAGGCCCAGGTTGCTAACGGTTCTACCAAATCGGGCCACCAAGCCACCGGTAGAATCGGACCAAACTGTTAGGAACCCATCTCTGCTGCGAAGGATGGAAGGCTGAGTCAACCTTGAACCTGGTGAGACCCAAACTGCCAAACTGCTGGCAGCCGGTGATCAGCAGAAGTAGCCTGCAGTACTGCATTCTAACCACTGCGCCACTGCAGCTCTTTAAGCTATATATTCATGGGTTTTCGTTTCTTTGATTCGGAGATGGAGCAAATGATACTGCATTTCCACATCTTCAGTACCATGTAGGAGGGATGGCAAAACCCAAGAGACTTTTGTGCTAAGCCTTTGTCACTATTGCATTTCCATTTCCATCAGTAAAAGACCAGATCTTGGAAAATTTTGCCCCAGTTTTCATGTAGCTCATGTGGTACAGTAAATCTTTGACTTTGACTTACAACCACAAGTGATCCCCAAATTTCTGTTGCTACGCAAGATATTTGTTAAGTGAGTTTTCCCCATTTTATGACCATTCTTGCACCAGTTGTTAAGTGAATGAGTTAAGTTGTTAAGTGGGTAGCATGGTCGTTAAGTGAATCTGGCTTCCCCATTCACGTTGCCTATCAGAAGATCACAAAAGTTGATCACATGACCCCAGGGCATTGCAACCACCATAAATATGAGTCAGTGGAAAGCATCTGGATTTGGGTCACGTGACCATGGGGATGCTGTACTTAGTGTGAAAAACAATCATAAGGCACCTTTTTTCAGTGTTGTTGTAACTCCGAACAATCACTAAATGAAATGTTGTAAGTTGAGGACTAGCAGTATTAGAGAAAAATACTAACAAAAGGAGGGGGGAAAGCTATTCTGATACTGAATGAAAGTATGTCACTCTTTTCTCCTGCTGTTACAGGAACTATTTTCACTTACCATATTTTGACAAGAAGCCTTGTATTTATATCAAGAGTTGGTGGCAGGACCAGAGGCGACGTCTGTACAATTCAAATATCATTGATAAGATTGCAGACAAGCTGGTGAGTTTCTGCAAGGGAAATAGGAAGATGGGAGGAAGATGGTTGGAATGTAATGCTTTTGAAATAATCCCCATCTTGTTTTAATGACCCCATAATCCCTGGCTGGGTGAAGTCTGGGCAACTGAATGGAGCTGAGTGTTTACTGGCCAGATGCCCTTCCTGTCGCCAATGAGGAGTTTCATTCAGCAGATATATTCTCATTGTGCCCAGAGAGAGAAATATCTGCCTCTACCTAGGATCAAACTCACAGCCTCCTGATTGTGAGGCGAAAGCTCCTCCTCTAGGCCACTGCACTGCACCGCACCTCACCACTCCACCATTACTCATTTAGCGACTGTTCAAAATTACAACAGCACTGATAAAAGCGACATGACCATTTTTCACACTTGGGCGTAGCCTCTCCATGGTCATGTGATCAAAATGGACGCTTGGCAACTGACATGTATTTATGATTCGTGTCTTGGGGGTCATGTGACCTTCTGGCGAGCATAATCTTTGAGGAAGCCAGTTTTGCTTTACATCCATGTTACTAACTTAACTGCAGTGATTCACTTAACAGTGATAAAAAAGGTCGTAATATGGGGCAAAACTCACTTAATAACTGTCTTGCTTAGCAACTTAAGTTTTGGGCTCAACTATGGTCACAAATTACCTATAGACCTTTCTGGATGGTTTTTTTTTTCCCTAACAGGTAGATTTATATTCATATAATGATTCTATCTACTGGTACATCTACATTGGGTGTCAGATTTAATTCATTCCAAACCATTTAATGGAGAGGGTTCCCTGCAGAGGTGAAATTCAGCAGGTTCTGGTAGCAGAAATTTTGAGTAGTTAGGAGAATCGAAAAATACCATCTCTGGCTGGCCCCAGAGTGGGGACGGAACGGGGATTTTGCAATATCCTTACCCTACCACGCCCACCAAGCCACACCCACCAAGCCACGCCCACAGAACCAGTAGTTTAAAAAAAAATTGAATTCCACCACTGGTTCCCTGCCTTTAAAATAAGCCAGCCATTCCCTCTCCCTTAAAATAATGAAAATAAAAACAACGAAGTAATGTGGACATGCATTTTAAAAAAAGAACTAGTATTTCATAACCATTCATATAAATTAAATCATAGGGGAACATTAATCCTTTCAATACTTTCAAGGCCTGAAGAATAGAAGCGTGAGGAAAACCAGATTTGCTTTTCCCCAAAGCACCATACCTGCCAAAAAGCAAACCCTCCAGAGGCCAGAATGCAGAGACATCTTGATTTCTGTACTTTGGTTTTGGGGCAGGATGATCCCTTCCTCCAGATACAACCAGTAGTCGGTGCTCACCGCAATCCCCAGAAATCCCAATCCACTCACAGCAAAGACACTGCTGAGCAGAGTCAGCGCTTTCCTGCCGCAGGTGCTCATCCTCCAAAGCATCAGGGTACGATGGGGCACCAGAGAATTCCTGCATGGACAAAGACATCCGTCATCACTAACTGCAAACTCTTCACCTCTGTGGAGCAAAACTACGTCTACTGCTCACCTTCTCTCTTATAGTCACTTGGAGCAGATAACACCATACTCCTGATAAGATAAGGCTACAATCACAAAATGTCAGCCAAGATGGAGGTTCCCTCCCCCCCTCCCCCACCATACCTCTTAGTTGCCATCAAGTGGTAGTCTGAATCTTGTTAGCCCAGACACATAAGAAGCTGAAAACCCAAGTTGTAAAGAAGAAACCTTCCTTCACGACATGTCATAGAGCAGTTTCACTTCATTATTATGCAGTTTCTACAATCCAGTTTAGGCCACAAAGGGTCTGAAGTGTTGCCCATCAAAAACCTTTGACTTGATTGCTCCAGGATGCAAATGCAATTAAATGCATAAATAAATAAACATTAAAATAAGGACAGATATAGTAAAGAACTCAAGATAAAATCAGAAAGTCCTAAGCCAGGACTCAAGGTGTTTAAAACCACATGCCTTTATCTGAATGAAATATCCCGGAGCTGGGAGTATAACCTGGGACAGATAAAGATAATTATAGAACGCGATACGATCACCAGTAAGTGTGGCAACATGTTGAAAAAACGATTGTTACCTGGAATGTCCCTTTTTCTCTCTCCATCATAACATCTCCTATTGGCTCATGCAGTTATATCTAGTCTGCTGCTGGCAACCCACTTAGAATTGAATGCTACCAGCAGTCATGCATCAAAAACAACAGGCTGACATTGAGAGGAAATGTTCTCCATTGTGTCATTACATTAACAGCAGGACAGTTAAGCTGGATGTGACATGACTAGAAGGCTTTGAAAAGTATGTGGGAATACAACACGGGACTAACATAAGTTGGATCCGGCCTGTGGGATACTTAGATTTGGCCCGTAGGACCGCCCTGGAAACAGCAAAGGACCGCCCCGCGGTGCTTCTGCCAGCGGAAACGGAGCTCGGGAGCCCATTTTCACTGGCAGAGTGCTCGGGCCACCACAAGCACTCCCTGACACGAGTGACATCAAGCTGGCCATGCCCACCTTGGCCACACCCACCCCAGCCCCCAGTCCCCGAGTTCAAACACAACCCTCGATTTCGGCCCCCAATGAAATTGAGTTTAACACCCCTGATCTAGATAATCCCTTGAGCCCCAAATAATTTGAAATGGATTGCTTCCAAGGTGTTAAATTATATTTAAACATCTAGAACAAGCACAATAGAATCACACTAAAATACAGGGGGAGAAATTCTGCCAATTTTCATCGGCAAACCTTCAATGGTCCAAACGACACAAACTGGTAAGGGGGTGGTGGTCCAACAGCAATCTAATCCTCGTCAGAATAAAGTACAATTTCAGTCATAAATTAAACTTTGCAATAGCAGATAGGGCAGTAATTAACTCAAATTGGGTCATTTTTATATAAAAGGGGAAAACCCTTGAGAAGGCAATTGTAGAATGTAAACAAAGGAAAATGTAATACTACTGAAAATCAGAAGGAAATAAATTAAAACATCAAATTAAAAAAAACACCACAGAGACAACAAAGATTTCTTGACACTTTGCAAATGCCTAAGAGCTCTTTCACAAGTCAAAATTTATTCCATCTGCACAGATGACAAAGTAGGTCAAGAATTTTATTTTAGCACTCATTCACAACTCAAATTACAGCCGATACCTGAAGCACAGAGGTGTCAATACAGTCGTTAAAAACCCAATCTCCTTCAGAATGAATGGATGTATCAAACAACTACAACATTGACTTGATGCTACCATGGCCCATAACAATACAGCTCATGATCTCTTTGGAATTTACCATATTTTTGGACTATAAGACGCACCGGTGTATAAGACGCACCAAGATTTCAAAGAGGTAAGAAAAAATTTTTTTTTGTCCTCCCCGGCCCCAGGAGCACTCTGCAGGCCTCCTAAACCCTCTGCGCACCCCGTTTTTCACCCGTTTTTGCGAAAAACGGGGCATGCAGAGGGTTTGGGAAGCCTGCAGACTGCTTCTGTGGGCTGGGGGAAGGCCAAAATGACCCTGTTTCTGCGTAAAACGGTCCATTTTTCTTAAAACTGGGAGGGTTTTTGCCTTCCCCCAGCCGACAGAAGCACTCTGCAAGCCTCCCAAACCCTCTGCGCATCCCGTTTTTGTGAAAAACGGGCCCATTTTTCGCAAAAATGGGATGCAGAGGCGGGGCTTCAGTCGGTGTATAAGATGCACCAACATTTCCACCCTCTGTTAGGGGGGGAAAAGGTGCATCTTATACTCCGAAGAATATGGTAATCCAAAGGCCATGTCACTTAGTGCCAGTTGATCTACTTGGAAATGTTATTTGATTAGTCCAGTAGCTATAGAGATTCCATAGTACAGGGCTGCCAAACTTCCGACCCGCATGCCAGATGTGTCATAAGCTGGCCACGCCCACACCCAGTTTAGCAAAAGGGGGGGAAGTCCCAATACGTCACATGACGCTGCCGTGACGTGAGTTTGACACCCCTGTCATAGTATGACTGGAAAGCAGAAAAGGAATTGGAGCAATTCTAGGCCTTCTTTAGTAACCCCTTCATTTCTAGCTTTCAAAAATATGATACTCTGATAAGCTGTTATATAAAACAGGCTAGAACAACAGCTATAGAAAACAAAGAACCATCTGCCAACTGAAAAAAATATATATGGGGTCATGTCTAACTAGATAGAAGAGACACGTGATATATTTTGAGAAGACAGAGGAGGTATAACTGAAGGCTGCCACACACTTTTATGCATGAAGCTGATAAATTGTGATGGCACAAAATCAATCCTCATCTCCTAAGGGTCGGAGTTTGAAGAGTCCTCAGCTTCCAAAATGCCCACACAAATCATAGCAATATCTTTTCTCCAACAAGATGTGTTTCTTTAATATATTAATATGCCACCTTGTAGGACTGCCCCATCTTGAAGTAGTATACCAGATCGGAAGGCTATGGACCATGCGCACCACTGATGGTCAAGCTACTTTCTGATCTCTCAGCACTCATTGGAGAGTCTTAAACACATTTATTTAACACCCCACTGTCCCAGTTTATATAAAGCTGACCCTGATCAAAAGGAAAGTCTCACCATCAGCACTTGCAAATAAGCCAATTTTAAGTGTAGCTGATGACTGGCTGGTGCTGTGCTATTAATTGCAAGCATTTAATGTTTAGACATTTAATGTTTAGAATCCCACACCAACCTCTTATTCTCCTACTGCAGGGGTGTCAAACTCAAGGCCCGGGGGCCTGATCTGGCTTGTGGAGTGCTTAGATGTGGCCAGCAGGGCTGCCCTTGAAACAGCAAAGGATCGGCCCGCGGTCCCTGTGCCAGTGAAAACGGAGCTTTTCAGGAAGCCGTTGCAGCCGAAAATGGAGGTCAGGAGCCCATGTTCACTAGCAGAGCACTTGGGCCACCACAGGCGCCTGACACAAGTGATGTTAAGCTGGTCAAACCCCCCCTGGCCCCCCAAGGACAAACACAACCTTGATGTGGCCCTCAATGAAATCGAGTTTGACACCCCTGTCCTACCGCCACAGCAGCAAAATTCAATAGGACTTTTTCTTGAGTGCATTTATATCAAATATAATTTCAAAGCCAATATGTTGAGTACCCTTGTTTGACATTATTGGATCCATTTGCAGTGAGAACTTGGGTTTTAGTAATTAAACCACTAATTCCTATGCATGCTGGCAGGCAAGGTCATTTTTAACACCCTTCCAGGGATCAATCAAATATGATGGCCATGTTGTGATAATCTTGAAAGGATCCAGTACATCAGAAATGACACCCCGTCAGCATCCCTCATGATTTAGTCGTGGCTCTTCATCCCTACTGAAGTGAACTGGAGGGAAACCAAAAAATACTCTAGCCAGAGGACAGAGCCATCAGTTGGTCAAATGCCAGTAAATTAGCTTTCAAAGATTTGTGGATTTTACTCTCAGCAACTGCCATTAAATTCAGTTCTGAGTTTTGGCACACTGAGGACATGATATACACGTACTGTACAATGTGCTAAATAAAGCACAGAAAACCTTGCCTAATGCCAAGGCTGTTCAATTCAAACGCCACTGCAACACAAAAGATGTGCTTGTTATTTTTGCACAGGGGGCATTTTCAGATGTTTTTGCTGTGGATTGCCAGTAGCTATTTTCTTTTTTAAATATTCCTTTTTAACTGTCTTTGGGGGTGGGGTGGAATCAAACAACTGACATTTTCAAAATCTTATTAGGCTTATGTTGGCTGAGTGGGCACAAAAGGTAACTCCCAAGTGATCATATTTTCTTTCTGTCAAGACAATAGCTGGGGAATGAGAGAACTTTGAGTCCAAAATCTTTTTATTTACCCGGATATACACCTTCTTCCCGCTATTGCCTAAACAATACTGGGAGATGGTCTTAAATCCCTGCTAGAACATCACCAAAATAAGATTCCTTCCTTTGTATATATGTAAAGTTATGATTACAACATAAGAAAAACAATAAAAATATATACAGTTACAATATTGATATAGAATCATATACATAATATTATAGTCATGGCTAAAAAGCAATAATGCAAATAGGTAATGATAAAGTACGAAAGCAGCATATATATTCTGACACAAAATACTGTAAAATTGTATCGTGATTTTTTTCCTTACATGTTTGTATAAGCTTTTTGTTTGTTTTCTTTATATATTTTTTATTTTTTATATTTACTTTTTTTCCCTTTGTATTTGTGTAAGTTGTTAATATTAAAAAATTGTTTAATAAAAACTATTTTTTAAAAAAGATTTCTTCCTTTGGCTATGAATTTCTACTGGTCTCCTTCAAAATAGTCTGCACTCTTTGGACTTCTTTCCAGAAATGAAAGGTTGGCATGAAAATAAGTTACAAAATAGAACAGTAAGCCCACTTAACTAGTGAAGCTTACTATATGAGCCCATTAAAAAGATAAGACAT
Source organism: Pseudoxenodon macrops (assembly GCA_032467955.1). Lineage (NCBI taxonomy): Eukaryota > Metazoa > Chordata > Lepidosauria > Squamata > Pseudoxenodontidae > Pseudoxenodon > Pseudoxenodon macrops. Next base: position 26,791 of record JANHFT010002087.1, read on the forward strand.
CCCACCAAGTGCAACATTAATTCATCTGTATGGTTTTCTTAGAAGTCTTGCTCTTGCCAGCTCTTCCCTATCTTGCCTACCATCTTGGAAGTTAGCTATGGTTTCCCATCCTAGTACTGGCTAGCTTTTCTTAACTTCCAAGTTCAGATAAACTGCAACATGTTCTGAGGTAATTATAAACAATAAGAAATGCTCTCTCAGCATTCTAGGAAATTACACCTAGTACAGCTGGAAAATATCAAGCTGAGAAGACTCATCTTTTGTAAGTAATGGGTTACTTTTTCCTGATCTTGATAACAGCCTGAATCTGTGACGTTTTATGCTAAAAACACCTTTTGAAAGAAAGCAAGGTTTAATGTCTGAATAACAGCTGGACAGGTGCCAATGACCATGGTTACTTGTTGGAGCACTTCAGGGAGAACAAATGGGTGTTGGGATGTCCTCTTTGGAATGTCTTGGCTCCTATGCTTTTGGTTGCACATCTATTCCATTCCCTGGACATAATTCTATGTTATTATTTAATATCAATATGAGTCTTTTGAGAAAAGGCATTCATAGATTTGAAGTTAGATGGCACCAGTTTGCTGATGATACTCAACCCTTTTTTCCATTCCTGCTAATTTAAAGTTAGATACATTTATGGTGTCCTAAATGAGTTTGAAGGGACGCGGTGGCTCAGTGGCTAAGATGCTAAGCTTGTCAATCAGAAAGATCGGCAGTTCAGCTGTTCAAATCCCTAGCGCCACATAATGGAATGAGCTCCCATTACTTGTCTCAGCTTCTGCCAACCTAGCAGTTCAAAAGCATTTAAAAATGTAATTGGAAAAATAGGAAACCCTGTGGTGGGAAGGTAACAGCGTTCCGTGTGCCTTCGGCGTTTAGTCATGTCGGCCACATGACCACGGA
>JANHFT010002087.1:39360-57150 GCA_032467955.1 Pseudoxenodon macrops
TATTCTATTCTATTCTATTCTATTCTATTCTATTCTATTCTACTCCACTCCACTCCACTCCACTCCACTCCACTCCACTCCACTCCACTCTACTCTACTCTACTCTACTCTATTCTATTCCTTGCCACAGTTGTTAAGTGAACCATGCTGTTATTGAATTAGTAACACACTTGTTAAGTGAATCTGGGTTCCCCATTGACTTTGTTTGTCAAAAGGTCGCAAAAAATTATCACATGACCCTGGGACACTGCAACCGTCATAAATATGAGTCAGTGGCCAAGAGTGTGAATTTTGATCATGGGAATACTGCAATGGTTGTAAGCGTGAAAAACAGGCACAAGTCACTTTTTTCAGTGCTGTTGTAACTTTGGACAGTCATTCAATGAATGGTTGTAAGTCGAGGACTACCTGTACTATGTCAGTGTCAGGAGCAGCAGGTTTAAATTGAAACCTTTGACTTTGCTTGGCCCAATTTGGTAAACTATGGAGTCGTGCAGTTGTCATCTCTCTTAGAAGCTAAATATCTTTATATCCTGGATTAGTTTCTCTTGGCCTTCTCAGACCTGTGAAGAAGTCATGTTGGTTTCTCCAAGATAAGAAATCCTGAAGATTTCAATCAGGAGGCAGGACTGGAGCTGATCAGAAAAATCTCACAAGAATCTGATAAGTTGTATTTACTGGGGCGGAACAAAATACAGTAGTGGCCAAAATTGTGGAAACCCTTTGAGAAGTGTATTTTTGAGGTTTGATCCGTGGTGGGATTCAAATAATTTAACAACCGGTTCTCTGCCCTAGTGATCAGCTGGCTCGGTGGTCATGTGACCGTGTGGGTGTGGCCAACTCAGCATCACTCACGTCGATGGGCACTTCATTTTAGCTGCTACAATGTAATAAGGGTTAACCGGAGAGGCAGTTTCTGTAAGTAGGGCAATAAAGATTAGGATAGAAACAACACCAGAATGTTTCCTTCCTGCCTTACAGGATTAGCCCTGTAAAGTGGGGGGGAAAACAAAATGAGATTTCTTCCAACAACCAGTTCTCCGAACTGCTTAGAAAATTAGCAACCGGTTCTCCCAAATAGGTGCAAACTGGCTGAATCCCACCACTGGATGAATGTCCCTGCCTGCCCAGGGCTGTAGTCCTCACCATCTATATACAGGACTGGACCAATGGGATTGCTATCTTTACATTTCCCCACAATAGCCCTGCTATCAGCCAGATCAGCGCTCATGACAGAGTGCGGATGCCATTTAAGATCACAATTCAGCTTCTTTTTCCTTTTTCCTCACTCTATAAATGCCAGAAAAACAGCAGCTATGCCAGGCCATTAAAACCCATATGCCACAAAGCATGTTGATCTTGAACCTCTTTAAACAGATTGTCAGTATCAGAGACAAAGATAAAGCCACAAATGTTGCTGATTGCAATCCAAAGAGGAAAGTATGACACAAGAACAAAATGCCTTTAAAAACAAAACAAGCAATTGCAAATGTATCCTAAATTCATCTGACCTTGGAACTCTCTTTAAAAATCTTCTTCTCTTTAAAAATCTTCAATGTTCAATATTGACCAAGCCTATCCAATATTTTTTCCAAAGGGAAAGATAACATGACATTATCTGACATTATTAATGTATACCTAATTTTCTCTTATGAAGAGAAGTAACATTGACATTGGTTTACATGCAGGATGCTCAATGCTTTGCATCCTTAGAAGCCGAATTACTATTAAAACACAGGAGAAAGAAGAGTTTAGCCACAGTCAACTCCGATGTAAAAAAAAGCTCATTCTCAAACCTTGAGCAAAGCTACACCATATCCATTGGTGCTGAGCTCAAATGTTACATTTAAGAGGTAATGGCTTCTAATGGACTTTTGATTATATAAGACTTTCTCCAAAAGTGCAGAAAGAGTGACTACCTGCCAGAAGCTTTCAAAAAATGAAATGGCAAAGACAGTATCAAGGTGATATATACTGTATGAGCATTACAAAATGGTATTTCTGGGGCGACTGTGCAAGAGTCAGGATTCAAATCTCTACAGTTCTGAAGTTTAAGAGTTTGGGACAATTTCCCTTACAATCTGCATAACGGATTATTGAGAAGTTTTCTTCTAAATCCCATCAAATGTAATTCTGTAATACAGGGATGAATAATTTGTCTTCAACTCAGGCCCAGCCTTGACTTTCGATTACTCTGCAGAGGGCCATGTCCACAGTGACTGGACGAAAGGCAAAGTATTTCATGAGCTGGGTCATAAAATAAAAGCAATATTAATTATTTTCTGCCATATATTAATGTGACCACTTAAGACAACGTTTGGAGTTGATCCATGGTCCGGTTGTAGTTCTACTGGTGTAGGTTGTGCAAATTCTGCTTTAAAATCTTTCAGATTTTGAAAGATCCCTGAGCATGGGTTTTGAATTCAGTTTTAGATTTCAATTATCTTCCACTTTTAAAATTTTTGAATCTCCACCAAGTACTTCGAATAGATAAATTGGAGACACTTCTCAATGCCAGCCCTGTAACTTGTACAGGTGACTAGTAGCCATTTCCATACCAATCTCTAGTTATAGGCTGACCCCCCTTTCTCAAGAGACCAAGACTTCCTGCCCCTTTGGTTGGAAGGACACAAGGGCAAGCGTGAGAAACTGACAGCTTTGACTTGCCTATATGTTCTCCATTTGGAAACTGAAACATTTGCTGGCGTTTCTGTTATTATTTTAACCCTTTCCCTCAAAACTTTAGAGAAACTCATTCCCTAGGCCAGGGTTCTCCAAAGGGATCAATCTTCTTCTTGTTCTTGTGCCATATCCATCATTGGACATTGGCGATCATGTTGGTGATCCTATTTTTGTCAACAGCTGCATGAAAAAGTGCTGCTGAGTTTTGTCCAAACCAGTCCCTTAGGTTTTGAAGCCATGAAGTTGTTCTTCTGCCTGGACCTCGTTTGCCTTCAATCGTTCCCTGGAGGATTAAGTGAAGGATGCTGTATTTTTCCGGGTGTCGCATCACATGTCCAAAATACTGTAATTTTCGCTTTTTTATGGTTTTGATTATTTCCCTTGATTTTCCCAGGCAGCTTATCACCTCATTTCTGATTTTGTCAACCTAACTTACCTATATGTAGCAGCTGCCTGTAAGTCCACATTTCAAATGCTTCTAGTCCCGTGATGCTGAACCTATGGCATGTGTGCTGGAAGTGGCATGTAGAGCTATCTCTCTGGGCATGCCAGCCATTGCCCGTTGTTCTTCTGGGTGTGGCAGCTGATCTTCACACGTGCGGGAGCACCGCAAACCGGAAGAGTAGCACCCCGGTGCACATGCACATGTCAGGAAGCTGGGCTTCTGGTTTCCAGTATGTGCATGTGTGTCAGCCAGCTGGTCTTTGCGCACACATGCGCACCAGAAACCGGAAGACCAGGTGACCAGCTTGCATGCACATGCCGGAAACCTCCCATGCTTGGGAGCTGCTCTTCTGATTTTTTGCCGTTCCCCCGCGCATGCACGCATGCTCCTGTTTCGGCACTCAGTGGCGAAAATATTTGCCAAGCCAACACTGTCTCTTCAAGTGACTTTCTGTCAGAGACCAACTGTCTACTTTGTAGAGCAGGATAGAAAAGATGTAACATCTAACAAGCCTGATTTTCAATCTTGGGTTCATGTCATGACTGGAGAAGACCTTTTTCATTTTGAAAGATAGCTTTCTCTATCCTTGTTTTATCCATTGTTGTTCATAGTATTATTAATTAAAATAGCATTCATTACATTATTTTCATGAAAAATGTTTGAGAGTCAATGAAAGGTTGATGAGTTGAAGAGTTTCAGGATCCCCGCCATAGATTATTTTCCAGTTCAGGTACTGCAAAACAAGTCTGACACCGTTTCTCTTTTGTTCATTTGCCTTCTTCTCCAACTCAGTTACATGCCACATTCTTACCACCCACATCAAAACTCAGATCCAAGGACCTTTACCCTTATTAGCTTCCTCGCTCATCAGAATGGAAAGAATAGTTTGCTAAAAAAGGGGGAAATATCTCTGCTCTTCAGCTGAGATGATCAGAATATCATTCTTTGCAGAATAAAACATGCTTCCTTTCTAATGGAACTTATCTGAAAGTCAGGCAATAACAAATGGAGAATGAAGGTTACTTTTGTTTTTCATGGATTGTGAGGAGGTGGCATTTTTCAGGGAACAACTAATACTTTAAGTCCCAATCTCTTTTCTGTAATGCAAGTGCATGCATTCCGCTCCATAACTCATCCCAATATTTATCAGGTGGAATGTCTCAAATAAACAGAGCTGATGTCAATAATACATTCCTTTCTTCTTATTTTATATGGTCTTCTGCTTTTCACATCTTAGCAAGATCCTAGACAGCAATCCCTTTTTTGCTTTGGCAGCAGTTTTCCATAGGTCTGTTAATAATCACACATCTCTACAAATAACTTTTCCCTAATGAAAACAATTAAGCAGCTGAAAAGATCCAGAACAAGGATATAAAACAGTGTTCTCCGAATCTCCAGTTTATCTTAATAAGCTGAGCTCCAGAAGAGTTTTATAAGCATCTAATACTTTTAGATATATAGTTCAGCCAGTAATTCAGATGGGGCAGGAGTAGCTAGAAACTGGGCTGATAGGAACTCAAATCTTTTATCTCACCACCTCATTCAATATTGTCTATTATATCGATCAACAACGTTCCATAATTTTGAGGGTTTTTTTCCTCAATCAATCTGATGAGAGGCCAGAAAGGCTATACCTCTTTGATCTACAGAAAAAAGGATATTTACTCAACTGCAGAACTAAAAAATAATAATAATGTTGATTATAGAATTCTTGGTTAGTATAATGGTTTACATACACACAGAGGAGTAAATTTTAGCTGTCAGCTCTCAAACAAAGCTCTTAAATGTAAAATGCAAACATTTCTGAAAATAATTTTACAGATATATAACAAAACATCAATCAAATTAATTTTGATTCCACGTAACAGCACTTAGAACCTAGGCTATACCTTGCCTTCAGCTGGCTCCTTCTACACATTAACTATCACTTGCATGATGGCTAATAAAATATCAAAAGGTAAATAATTATTAATCTGGAATTGCCCACTCATAATGGCAATATGTAAAACATGAATGGTTGTAAGTGGTTTTGATTTCATTGTGCTGTGCTCTATTTTGACATGGTATTAGTCTGTGCATCTTCAGATGCCCCTGGAAATAATACCTGGTGATCCTACATGGATTGCCACCATACAATAAAAACATATATTTCTGGGTACATATTCACATTACACATATGGAATTTCCAAGCCCATTTTTAAATACGGCACAGGCAGATTACTGAATGTGAAGTTACCTCTAAGCAGAAATGAGTTTGCATTCCCACTAGGGCAGATCCAGGTAAGAAATTGATTGTTCTTATATAATGAACAATTATGTAAAAAGATTTATTTAGCCGGTGAAGAACCATCTAGTTAAAACTGAAATATCCTCACTGATTAATTCAGCAACCTGCTAAAACCTTTGAAGTAAGAAAGACTTCCACAAAAATAATTGTCAGTATTTTTATTCATACTCAACTTGCTTTCAAACTATCATTACTATTTAACAAAAAAAGTCATGCAAACAAAGTTTAATTGTTAAGTTTAAGGAAAAAGTGCAACAATTTGTACATTAGACTCGTCCATTTTTAAAAACATCTTCTCCCAGGAAATGAATGGCCTTTCCATTTACTTTACAGTACCATGCGATTATTAAATAGTTAGAAAACATTTTTCTGTCTTCCAAATAGAAATATTGAGCCTTAAAATAGTATCATATATAAAATGTAAAACTTGATTGGTTTGACTTTTGTCCAAAGAGAGAACGAGGACACAGCAAATATGATGAGTTCTCATTCTTTCATGCGAAAAATTCATAGCATAAAAGCTATAAGATACCCCTTCTATGTGGCACGTGGATCTCAGGCTTTACATTGACAAAAATTACATTACATTTTTATTAAATTAGATTGTGTACACCTTATAAGCAATAAAAAGAAATAAAAGCTGTGAACATTGTTGTTTGGGGCATTTGATTACAGTAGAAACAAATCCTAGGCCTAAATTCTGTACAATAATTAAGTATAAGCAACCTGTCTATCTTAAATGAGATAGTCATAAATTGGTTAAAGTTAACATTTTGATTCCAATCCACATGGGATCTGGAGTGGGGGGAGGGATGCAGGTGTGTGTATAAATTTTCAGACGGAGTTAGAGGTGTCTGTTCTTGCAAAAGGCTTTTCTTCTTCTTCTTTTTGTTTTGTTCAATTGTGTCTGATTTTCAGAGTGTCTGGGCCAGTCCCTGTAGTTTTCTTGGCAAGGCTTTTCAAAAGTGATTTGCCAATGTCTCCTTCCTAGGGTTGTGAAAAAGTGACTGGCCGAAAGGCATCGAGCTGACTTTGTGCACAAGGCAGGATTAGAACTCGTAGTTTCCTGGTTTCTAGCCCCATGCCATACCCACTATACCAATCTGGCTCTCTGTAAAAGGCTTAATCACGCCCTAAGATGGAAAGATGGATTGCAGTGGAAAGCTTCAGGCACTCAGGGGAGAAAGGGTGCCTTGTTAAAAACAGGTGGATGTATGTATGTTATTTGCATACTTTACCCCAAAATCTCCTTCACAGAGATTGTCATGAGGTTTGCATAGGAGAAATTCCCTGTGATGTTTGTAAAAAATTTGGACCTCAAATCGAAATGGATTCAGGCTGTCTCTCAATACACAATATGACACTCTTTACAACAGTTGTTAATAATAATCAAATCAGTCTTTGACCATGATCAGAAGACACCCAATTACCTCTGAGCAAAACTGAGTTCTCCAGTTTTTTGTCTTGTCACACTAATTTTTATGATGATGTAAATGTGCAGTTTGCTTATGGTGTGAAATAAAGTGATTTAATTTCTGTTGATGGGAATAGTTGCCTTCAAAAATCCTTCCACCTTTTGTTTCATGAAATCTTGCCTTAAAATATATGGTGCCCAATTCCTTGATCCGGACAATGTGCTAGAACACTCCATTATACTTTTGCTTATGCAAAATATGAACCCCTTTAATAGAAAAACTGCCTTCATGCTTTAGCAAAAGCTGCATCTTGCAACATCTGCACAGAACTTTGCTTGGCAAGAGCTAAAATATTTCAGATCATGTATGAGACACATATTGGGTTATGCAATTTTTCCCCCTCACCAGTACTATTAAAAGTTGTATAAAAAAGTACAAATAGCACAGCGTATTCAGCAAAATATGTAAATTGTTGGATTCTCTATTAAAAAATTTAATACTTGGTTTTTTTTTAACCTTAGAAGTGCAGCAAGAATAATAACCAAACAGACCTCACAGTAGACTGTGAGGATAATAATTATTATCCCCATTTTACAAATGAGGAAATTGAGGCAGAAAGTTTCATACCTTGCCCAAGGCCACAAAGGGAATCATTGGCAGAGTTGAGAAAAGGGAGTCCATTATTCCTAGATCCCACACTTGTAATATAGCTATGGAAAACACCTATATTTTCTCCACTACAGGTAATCCTCGACTTACGACCACAATTGACTCCAAAGTTTCTGTGGCTAAGCAAAATAATTGCTAAGTGAATTTTGCCCTATTTTATGCACTTCCTTGCCACAGTTGTTAAATGAATCACTGAAGTTGTTCAGTTACTAACACCATTGTTAAGTGAATCTGGCTTCCCCATTGACTTCGCTTGTTAGGAGGTCACAAAAGAGGATCACATGACCCCAGGATGCTGCAACCATCATAAATACATGCCAGTTACCAAGCATCCAATTTTTGATCACCTGAACAAGGGATGCAGCAATGGTCGTAAGTGTGAAAAAGGATCATAACTCACTTTTTTCAGTGGCACTGTAACTTTGAACGATCACTAAATGAACTGTTGTAAGTTGAGGAATACCTGTAAATATTTTTATATCCCAAGAGATTTTTTTAATGGCAGGCATTATAAGGTGGTATAAATGCCAAGCTTCACTGAAACAACTATTTACTGATAAAGTGATAAAACAATGAGCGGCGTTAAATCACTGTCAATTTTAAATATTTCAGATACTGTAATTTTGGATTTGCTTCTTACATTGCAAATAAACAATTGGGGGGGAGGGTTTAAGGTTTTTTTTTTTTAAACAATCGCAATGGAATTTTTGCAATTTAACACATTTACACGTGCAATGACAGCTGTCATAACTATTTAATACTCAATATAATTTCATTCTTTCCCACCCTCCCCCTCCCAATTTCTGTATTGAAAATAAAATACTTTATCTCTAAAATAATGTATAAAGTTTGGTTCAGGACTCTTAAATGAATATGAATACATCTGACTCATGCAATATAAAGCTTAGACTCACAAGCAGCCCATTCCAAATATGTTCTGTTAAGCACTTGAGTTGTGCTCCTACACATTTCTTCATTGGATAGATTCCTCTGGAGTAAACAGGGGGCAGGAAAGAGGGGCAGAGGGGGTGATGCCCTAATTATATCAAAGTATTACTTTGGGCAACCTTCAAAAGTATATTCTTATAAGATGTTCCGTTGGTCTCAATTTTGCATACAAGATTATTCTGAAGTCGAACCAAAACTTTGTTCTGTGAAAAGATGCTTTCTAAATTGATGATACTGTATACAGTCTTAGCTCTTAAGTCAAGTAAAGATTGCTTTAATTCCACATACTGTTAAGCCAAACAGGAAAATCTACCTGCTATGTTGGTTGATCTATTTTAGGTTTCTAGAAAGCCCACTGACAAAGCAGCAAAATGGAAGTTAAATACACACAGAACTTAAGCACTTGGGTGAGGAGAAGCGCTAGTCTTTAATTAATTAGTTGATAACTGAAAACAAAGCAAAGGGATTAGAGTCCATATAGGTTGCTTTTGAGGGGCTTAATTCAGGAGCTAAATTCTAGGAATTGTAAAGCCCTGCTCTAGCAAAGCCATCCTGAACCAGATAATTAAGAGAAAACCCAAGTCTGAAGGGTTTAAAAAGCAAATGTATAGGCCTAAATTAACTAGAGCAGGTCTAAATTAGAGGGATAAGAAGGAGGAGACACTCGCCATGACTATTGCCTCACAAGGACAAACTCTATGGCACCAACCATAAAGTGTCTTAATGCCAGTAATCCGGCATTCAGGTTTTAAAACAGGACACTGATGTAACTATTCCTACAAATTTAGCAGGAAGATACAGAAGCCCAAGCAACCAAACTGTTTTGCGGCGGGAGATGAAATAGGTGTCTGCAATTACGCAGGAGCTGTAGCAGGTGATTAGGAAGACGTGGTTGTTTTTTCCCCTCCCTCAAAATATTAGAGCATATTATCAGAATCCATCACTAATGGAGATGAAGGACAAAAAGAAAAATCATCCCACAACACAAATACAAGTATGGAATGTGGCAGAAGATGCAGCAACACCCAACACTGATTGTTTTGAAAAGGAGATCAGAAAAATTCACGGAGAGCGAGGCTCTTAATGGTTACTAGTCATGCTAGCACAATTTGACCTCAATGCCTCTTTATTTATGTTCTTATTTAATATTAATTACTAAGGTCCTATGCTCTTTTGTAGAGCTAAAGTCTCATACTTTTTGTCTCATACAGACAAAAATACTTTGAGCTTGAATGCGCTGGGCTCTTCTTCATGAATGAAAGCATCTTCATAGCCAATAGAGAAACAGCAAGAATGGGAATATATGGGATTTGTGTAATCTGCTCCTGGTAATGGAGTATTGTTGGGTCAATTCATTTTCATTAAAAAAAAATCTTAAGAAACATCTGCTCTGGGTTTACCATTCTGCTTAAGGAATTTTGTCACCTCCACATCCTGAGCCTTTTAAGAAAGAGTACAAGGCTTTAGAGTAATGTGGGACTGGCCAATGACAAAAAATATTGCAGTTTTCTTCAGCAGACCTCGCCTAAAGCAAATAAATGTGAGTATTTATCTAAATAAATTTAACAAGGAATGCATTTGTATTATCTAACCAAGATAATTTCTCCTATCTTACTGAAAAAATATACAGGTGCCTTAAAATGTGTATAGAATTCATGGATCTGTTGATTGTATTTTTTAAAGGTGCATTATGGCTAAAAGTGAAGTATTTGTTTAATGACCAAAGACTGCTTGATCATGTCAAGATCCTATTTCAATCCTTCATCTCTGATATGGCAATGCAAGCCAGTTTTACTGAAGTCTTCCCCAAGTTCAGGGAACAGGGAAGGAAAATTTCTAATCTTTTCTCAAACTATACTTGATTCAAAAATGTATTAAATAAGCTTGATATACATTTGCCAGGATTTAGAAAGGGGAACGTTTGTGTTTTAAGCAAAATCATTCTTTTGTTATAGACCTGCACTGTATGAGCTAACTGAATTATTAAATGATTGTAAATGGTCAATTTCAAATTTTAGAACAGTTCCTGAGGGATCAATCATGCAAAGTGAAAGGCGGTTGCCAAGTGCCTGAATTTTGATATGTTGGGATGCTGCAACTGTCATAAGCACGAGGACTTGTAAGTCACTTTTTTTTAGTGCTTTTGTAACTCTGAACGGTTGCTAAATGAATGGATTTAAGTCAAGGACTACCTGTAATCTCTCCCATTTTACAAGGAAGGCATGAGGGGGATTTTTCAATTCTTAGGAGCATACCCATGTAATGAACGAGCAGTCGGGCCTAAGCAGCATGCCTACCTATACTGTTGTTGTTTTTTTAACACTGCAGCAAGTCAGCAATTGATTGTACCTATATGGAACACAAAAGCATCTTCAGAGTAGTTAAAAAAAAAAAAAGGTCCAGAAGGCAGACGAACTAAGCGATCAAAACCCTCTGTTTTTTGTCTATCATCACCATCTTGACTGTGATCCTTCATCCCCTCATAGATGACTCAATTGACTGCCCTGTCAGTTCAATGCAACATTTTAACTGAAGAATAAAATGCCAAAGGTTAGAATCAATGGCTATTAAGCATGAGGCAACAAGGGATGTCTCATAGGATAGGGATTATCTGGGTCACTGCTACAGTGCATTTTATAGTGTGTGTGTGTGTAGAGCTTTGTTGCATTTATTTGTCTGCTTCTTGTCTTGGCTCTTGCCATCAGCTATGAATTGTCAACTGAGGTAATTAAAAAGAAGACAACTGCATTTGTAGAGCTATTTTCCCCACTTCAGCTCCCCCAAGATGTGATACGATAACATCACAGTTAAGACTGAGGGCAGTGGAGTGGGGAAGGCTGTTGAGAATCATTTATAACACCAATGAACATCTAACAAACACTGAACAGGGGACCAGAACATAATTTCATAGCATAAATTGTGTATATCATTATTACTGTCTATGGTAACTGCTACACATTTGATCACCTATGATCACCTTAAGAAGAGATTGGACACGTATTTGTCTGAAATGGTGTAGTTTGAGCAAAGGGTTTGGCTAGAAGACTTCCAAGGTCCCTTCCAACTGTGTTATTTTGACACAAGTGCCTTCTTGAGCAATTTCTCACATTTGTTTATTTAATTTTAATAAATAAAATTTAATTTCTCATTATCTAATACTTGGATAAGAACACGTGGTGCATTGTCTGGTCTATTTAATCTACTATTGCCAGCTTTAGGAGCTAGGGTCAAAGAGTGACACTATTTCCCATCACTTGCAAAACAATTCTCTAGGAATTGTTTCCATATTCTCTGGGAAACGAGGCAGATGATACCTCAGCCTTTCAACATGCAAATCAGGGCCCTCTTCAGTCATGGCCTTGCCTTTCTTTGCAACCTCTTGAGGGCTTTGTAGTGGGGAAGTTATGCTATCCAAATTGATAAGATTGGGGGGGGGGCACAATATGGTGGGACAAATTTACATTGGATTTAATTGCAAGTATGGTATTTTCCATGTAATATGTTCCAAATCTACATAATTTGCATTTTTGCAACAAATTATTCGGTGGTTGCAAACCTAAACTCCAGATTTTGAGAGTCTGCATCATATGTCACAGTATCTCTTTTTGATAAAGATACTCAAATATCCCAGACTTGAATAAAGTTACTCAATCATCAAATTTTGCACAAGAGAAACTTGGCATTTTCTTTCACTGTGGAAATGTTATGCAGAATGTTGGCACTTATTAATAGCAGTGTTATTGATTTACATACAAAGCAACCTACTGAAAGATTTTGAAGCAAACTAGGATATTCTATAAACAAAATCCTTATTTTCTTGAAGAAAGGTTTTCTACTTAGGGTGTTCATGGTAATTTTTCATTATGTTTCCTAGATATTATTACTGTGACAGATGCATCTCTCCGATAACTTAAAGTGTGTTTGAATAAATTAAAGCTTTAAATGCCCAGTTTATGGACTGGGGGTTGTTCTGTGCCCCAGAGGTTTTCCATTAGGCTCTGGCTCAGCCTAATGAAATTATACCCTTAAAAAAGCAAAACGTGCACAACTTTTTATAACAGGCAAAGAGAAATAGATGTCAATTAAGTTTTATCTAATACTGTATGTTAAATCTTTTTATGTTTAATGACTGCTTTCTGTATATCGGTTATTGTAAGTATAAATATAAATATTTGTTATATTTAAATATATTTATACTATTAAAGAACAGCTAAATCTGCAGAGCTCTTACAGGCTGCTATAATTTCCAATTTTACATCCACCTAACAACATGCATATATCTCCTGCTTGAAGATATTTGTTGGTACTGTGGTTTTCACCAAGGGCATGGCTGCTTAGTAGATTCTCAGCTGAACAAGAGATACAGTGCATTTTTGCAGGCCTATTTATTTCTTTGTGTCTTCTTTGCAATACTAGATATAGAAATTGGAATAAGAAGTGTGGCAATGACAGGAATATTTTTTACAAGGCGCAGCACAAAGCTTACAAAAACTATTAACTATCACGTGCAAAAATCTCATTACATGTTTGGCGAGATGGCAGTGTGCTTGTTATTGATTTATTAATTAATTATTGAATTTGTATGGCTGCCTATCTCACAGAATGATCATACATAGGCGGTTCACAACATGGCATCTGAAACTAGCATCCTCAATTTTCCCAGGTAGCACACTTGTTTCACAGCTTATATGGGGTTTATTTGGGGCTTAGGTTTAGGGTCACTCCTACAGATACTTTTTGGCACGCAGATGTAGAGGAAAAAGACATGCTATTGCGTGTGAGGACCTGGCTTATTTTGTCATGATTGTACACCTTCTGACAGCCTGTATTAAAAAAAATAGCCTTCCTAATAAATTCTAAAAGCACTGAAAAGTATGTTTCTGTGTGTGTACTGTTCACATGTAGCTTCTTGTGCATGTTTTTAATACTGTAAAGATTCACAAAAGAAAGGCTAAAAAGCAAGTATAAAATGATCCTTGCCTAGATCCTTGGAGAAAATGAATAAGTTCAGAAAAGAGTTTTCCGAAGAGGATTTTCACATATTCTAAGCTGGTATGAAAAAATAATAATCTTCAAATACAATTGGGAACATTTTCTACTGAATCTTGTGTAATATTTTTCATTTTGGGAATGCATTTTTGTGTGGCAAAACTGATAAGCAGATGAGCTGTCCAGGGACTTACATGCACATATTTTGGCAGCTAAATGTACAGAAAGTAAGAGAGAAAACATTACAAGGAAAAGCCTATTACATGTACATGCAAGAGAATTTCAGGTCCACTATTTAATGACCTTTAAAATGGGTTAAATTCAAGTGAAACACTGGGGGGAGGGGAGGAAATGAACTAATTTAAAAGCCAGGGAGTAAAATTCTGTGAAATATCTGATTATCGCTCTAATATATTGTTTCCCTGCTTCAAAGTAATAGATATGCAGTAAGTGCCCAGCATCCTCTTGAAAAAGCCTCATACTTAAAAAAAAAAAAAAAGCATAGGTATATGGTTGTTTTCCAAATTTCCTGCTCAAGTTCTTGCATAATCCTCATAACTGCTTTTTAAACGTCTTAAGATCAAACAATAGATTTAGGGACATGTTACAAGTTCTTCAGCAAGAAATGAGGGGAATTGGCCTGGCATGCACCAGCAGCTCCTCATACTAGCTGGGAGTGGGTAAACTTTGCACATGTGTGTGCATTGTGCTCACTGTGCTCAAAATCTCATTGCAGTTTAAGATAATTTAGCAGTAGAACTAGATAAAAATAAGCAGAGAAGAGCAAAGACTTCCCTAAACTATCAACAAGGTGCAGAACTTAAAAAATCCTAAACAAAACAAAATTGTAAAACATTAAGCTGTAGCTAAAAAGTTCGTCCCAAAGAACCTTCCCTCATATAGCACAGCTGTGTCTTATTAAAATATGTATTATGTGTATCACAGGTGATACAATTACTCATAATATAGATTCACTTAACGTTCTTCATTAAACATGCAAAATTCATTGCATGATGCATATTCAAAAATGTATTCAACAGATTCCAACAGCAGTTGAAAAAAACTTGTGTTATATTTTCACTTTGATTTCTGTGGTTCCAGGTATTCTAAACCAATCTGTTAAAAGCTAACATTATTTTTAGAAACATTCCTTAATGATTTCAGGCTTGACTCTGAATTCTACATCTCTATTAATTTACTGTACACTTTTTATATTCTATTCATGCAGTTTACTAAATAAATAAGTATAAATTGAAGAGTTAGGGATGTGTAAATTCAGAGCCCAGTTAAGAAATATTTAGGATAAAATATTAAAACTGGCTTTACAATAAACTTGACTAGTGATGTAAATTAAATAGCAAATTGGCACCCTGGATCATAATATAATCTCATGGAGATTAAAAATAATACATATATAAGTATTATGCAGTTTTACCTTGGAGCTAGTTCATCACAGGCTCTAGTTAGTATTCTATACACATAATTTTTATTTTATACTGAAAACTTTATATTGAAAACTTATACGAAACCTTTACCTTGATCAAGTAATTTTAAAAGCTTTTATGGGCCTTCTTTGTTATCATAGATCTGGCCAACTGTAATATTGAATAATTTTTTTCTGGATTTCCCTTTATTCCATTTTGCCCCCAGACCCGTTATTCTTCAGTCAACTTACATTTTTATCTCTTTTTTTTTAAACCCCACATGATAGTCTCAGATTCATTATTAACTGTTTTAAGAAGAAGTTTCAGAAGTACAGGAGATAGAGAAAAATAGTCAAAGTTATAAAAATGACAAAGGCTAGCAGTAATCTATAAGCATCAGTGATTCCTAGATAAATACACTGGGTGATTTTCTACGTCCACACGTTCCTTGGCATCTTCCCTTCCTTGTTACCCCTACAATTCCCAGACCTGAATGGAATCAACAAGGCAAAGGTCTAAAAACTCCAGGGCTAAGGGCAATTTCCCACCGGGGAGAGGGGCTTTCCTGAGTCTATTGTTTTCATACTTCACACTGCAACATGGGATGTACAAACTGCGGGTTGACATAGGAGAACCCCTCAAAATCTGTTTGGTCTATGTTAGAAATGACCAGCTGATCGGGTGGCGTTAATACTGGTTGTCCTCTGGTAAAGAATTTGTCGAAGTTTTCGGCACCCTTGCCACACTGCAATTAAAAAATAAATAAATTACAAATTGGAAAGCAAGCTTAAGTAAAACAGATGCTAGATTGAAGTTAAAGACTCTTAACCTGCTCTGAGGATCATAGAGGGGAAGCACATTTTTTGGTCTTGAATGAAAGGGCTATAATAATATTCTTGATACTAGAAATCACCACTCTCTCGGGTATTACATTCAAATGGATGAAAAATAAACCTGGTTACCGGGAATATGAAAAGTAAGAATTCTTGTGCTGACTAGGCTGCCTGGTTCAACAATGGTGAACGTATTCAGAGCTCATATGCAATATTTTTATTTGCACATTACCTATCTTTATTTGAATGTACCTAGTTATGTGTGCACAAAATATTTATACTGTCGTATTTCTGCATTCCAATTATTTGGGAATACTATTACCAGTCAGAAACATTTCAGCCTGGTGAACCATGGGAAGCCTATACAGATTGGGGTGGTGGTATATTAAACAAAGTGAGATGAAATGAAATGGGTGGTAGAAATGTCTCCATCCTGGTTGGTTAGGCTCTTCCCATAGGAAAATAACTCCAACAGAAATACTTCAAGATGTATTATCTTTTAGATAAAATCAAATCTCACTGTATTAAAAACATGCAATGCCATAATTTTAAAATCCTTTAAAAATGAATTTCACAGACTTTCTGTTTCGAGTTACTGATCTGTGCTGGTAGATTTGCATACTGACTGTGCTCTCCCCCAGGTCATTCTTGCTATAATATTCTAACATTCAAACAGGAACCCTGGCATTCAGAGAACAATATTCCATTTTGGTGGGGAAATATACATGAAATGGTAACTGCTGTTGCTCACAGCTGTCTTGCAGGGACTTTTGTCATGAACACATTCATTTTTCTGCCAAATGCACTCTCTTAATTTCTGGTTGCAGCAATCAACTGAAAAATGGTTCGAATGATACATACTATGGATTTTTTATTGTGTTTTCAAAGGGCAAACTACTTCATAGCAATCAAAAAAGGTTTTAACTTGATGGGAATAATGGTTGAATTCCAGCCCACGTACTAAAAATAAATGCTTTACAGATTACTTCTTTCACATCCCCAGTTTATTCCGTTCCATTTTTTAAAATGGTATTACATCTCTTCCCAACATTTTTAAAAGCCCGTCTTGGTACAAAATGTAACTCAAGATCTTCTCTATTGCCCACACTAAAGTAGAAAAAAATAGCTTCAAGTACCTAGTGACAGTATGAAAAATAATTTGATCAAACTCTTCAAAATAAGTACTACTTAATCTTAGAAATATATTACTACTGGTGCTTTATGTCCACATGGGATTTTTTAAAATGTTAAATCATATATATTTCAACAGAAAAAGAATAACTACTGGGAAAGGAAAAATTGAATCCAAGCGCTACCATTTAAACTGGCAGACTTTTGAGAAAGTGGAAAGCATCACCCAAACTACACTTTCTGAACTATGCAGTTTCCTATTACACTCCCAGCCCTCTGTTAATCAAATAAGACTGGTCTTTTAGGATAATGACTTCAAGCCAATCTCACTTAGGAAATAAAAAAGGATGACTGCATACAAATGGATTAGAAGGCACCCATTAATTCCACTAACGGATATGGAATACTCCATGTTTAAAAGAATAAGACCTTATTAAAGAATAATCTTAGCTCTAGGAAGGGCCAATATATTTTGTTGTTAATTGCGAAGTCGTGTCCGACCCATCGCGACCCTTTGAACAACGTTCCTCCAGGCCTTCCTGTTCCCTACCATCCATTTAAGCTCGCGCCTACTGCTTCAGTGTCTCCATCCAGCTACCTAGTTAAATACTAATCCCATGGGATAGCAGTGTTCCAATATCTAAGGAGCTGCCACAAGGAATGGGGGTGTCAAACCTATTTTCCAAAGCACCTGAAGACACAACAAGAAGCAATGGATGGAAACTAATCAAGGAGAGAACCAACCTAGAGCTGAGAAGAAATTTCCTGACAGTGAGAACAATTAATCAGTGAAATGACTTGTCTCAGGAAATTGTGGGTGCCCCAACACTGGAGGGTTTTAAGAAGACCATTTGTCTGAAATGGTATAGGGCAGTGATGGTGAACCTATGGCACGCGAGGTGCTGCCCTGTCAGCTGCAGTGCGCTTGTGCATGCTGGCCAGCTGGTTTTCGGCCTTGATTTTCAGC
>JANHFT010002087.1:134271-144954 GCA_032467955.1 Pseudoxenodon macrops
GTTCTCTTTGTTTTTTTTGCAGATGTTTTATTACCCAAACTAGGTAACATCATCAGTGCTGATGATGTTGCCTAGTTTGGTAATGAAATATCTGCAAGAAAACAACCAAGAGCAGAGAGCAACAACGACCCTCATTTCTACTCTGAGGTGCAAATATTCTTCTTTAGCAAAAGCAATAGCACTTTGACTTATATACTGCCTCATAGTCTTTATAGCCCTCTCTAAGTGGTTTACAGAGTCAGCATATTGCCCCCAACAATCTGGGTCCTCAGTTTATCGGCCTCAGAAGGTTGGAAGGCTGAGTCAACCTTGAGCCGGTGAGAATCAAATAGGCAGCAAGAATCAAACTGCCAAACAGCTGGCAATTATTGTCAGTCAACAGAATTAGCCTACATTCTAACCACTGCACCCCCAAGGCTGGTAATTGGTAAAAATGAACAAAAGCAAAGCTTCATATCCCATCACCACCAGAGACTGGAAACTGGGGGTTGTTCAGCTTGTGACATAAAACCAGAGGCTTGGATGACAGGGGCAGTCTAAGATCGGTTTTGCTCTCCCTGTGTTTTGACCCAGCCTTCACGAGCCCCTACGCGCACACAACACCCTATTTCTTTTGGAGATTAGCAGTTGGGAGCCCTATTTTTCTGCACTGCCAACCTGAAGCAGGGGGCGAGGGCTCTTTCCACCGCCTTGCTGCCCCTCTCATTTGGTTTGTCATTGCAACCTGGATCCTGCTATTTAAGATCCCTGGAAATATTGGCTAATTAGGGCAGGTCTGCATATATTATCTTTACAACCGTATACATTTCAATACAGGTAACTGAAATATCCTATTCCCTCTTTTTAACACGTCAGTCACAACATTATGTTAATGTTTGCTCTACATATATTTATTCACAAGGTGTGGAATACAGAACTGTTTCAAAAGCAAAGTAATATCACAGGAATTTTCATTTTTCTTTCTGCAGAATATTTACTTCTACAACTACAAGAGAAAGCTAAATGGCAAATAAAGTACCGGTAGCAGACTCCAAGAAATGTCTTGAAGTCAAACATGAATGAAGTATAAAAATACCACAAATATATAACTAAATAGTAAAAAGATCTGTTAAACTAAACCCTTAAGCAGCTGAGAAGGACACTTAAGCATTCTGCTTGCAGAGAAGGGCGTCTGTGCGCCATGTGCTGGACAAATTACTCTTAAAATTCTCAGTCAATCAGTCTGATCAAAGGAAGGCTGGGCATGGAATTGTGAGCAGTATAGTTCATATGCATCTGTAAGGCGTCAGGTTTGGGAAGGCTGCACATCCATTTAATAATACCCATATTATTAGGCTTCACCAACCAGGAGGAACAGGGGCATAATTGACAGGTACTGGCAGTATCGAAGACCCATATTTGCTCTGATACCTTCAATTAATTATTAGTATTTTTATTTAAAATCAAGTTGGGGCAAAACCAACATCTAGGGGTACAGTGTACGCTGTGGCACCTGCTTCTCAGCCCAACATCCTCAGTTTAATTAAAATTCAAACTCTGTCATTTTTCAGCAAATCTTTTATAATCATTCCTCCACAGCATTTAAAAAAAAAACCACACCAAAAAACCACAAAAGGGTTCCAGCCTTGAATAATTTTGTCTCATCTTTAGCTTCTGAGTTTTTCCTTTCTCCAGGCAAACACCTCCAGTTTTCTAATTGAGAACACTTTTACTCCTACAGCAGTAGGCATGACGACATTTCAATAGGAAAATTTATTCTTAATTAGTAAATCAGTAAAAGCTAAAACTGGCAGGGGACAGTAATCTTTACCACTTGAATACACACACCAAACCATCTCCATTCAAGTTACTAGCCTTATCTCTTTTCTCCCTTCTTCCTGTCTCAATGATAATCCCAAGGTTTGATTAACCATAACTTTATTTATTGTTATTATACCAGATTGACATTTCACTTAAAAATAAATATAAAGGGAAGGTAATTATTTCAAATAGCATCTTGGAAGGCTCCTCACATAAATAAAAACGTAAACTGGAATGCATCAGAAGTTCAGGATACGAGATGGTTTCCAATAAAAAATGGCCGGCTGGCTGTTATTCTGGGACGTTACTGTTTTAGTCTGTTGGAAAGAGTGGGAAGTCAATGCTTTTTCTCCCCCTTTTCCTTTTTTTAAATCTGGCACCTCCCCTTTTTAAAAAAATCTTTATTTTCATTCTCTTTTATGTTATAATAAGCCTCAATGAAACATTATGGAAGAAAAACCATGTTCCGTGAGTGAAGTGCTCTAGAGACGAAAAGCTAACAAATCAAAGCTCAGGCTGCTACGTAAATTAACAGGGCTGCTGAAAATGGAGACATCATTCACACCCATACACTACACTAATCCCAGTCATGCCACATGGTGTGTTTCTTTTTTTTAATGCTCCAATGGTAGGGAAAAGGGTGAGTTGGAATTTATTTTTGGGAACCCACAGAGTTGCTATAAAATGGCTGTCAGTTGAGTAAATAAATTGTTTTCTATGCACTGCCAGCACACAGAAGTAAATCAACTGGCTGAGGGAGAATGGACATAGCCCCTCAACATGGAGAGTTCTGTCTTTATAGAAGTATTGTTCATTCATGGCTCATATCAATAAAAAGTGTCCATGTGTTAAGAGAAATGTACTATTATTAAACATTAATATTAAAACTTAATATTTTCTAAAATTTTAATTATTAAATTAATTAATTAATAACATTAATATTAAACCCTCATCACCTACATCTGAGGCAATTAGTCTCTCAAATACAAATGTAAATAGCTTGAGTAAAGACTATTTACTGAAGAATCCAAGTTTTATTTATACTAATTGCTGCTTCTCGGCCGATTTATTTTTCTGCTTTGGTTAGTTCTTGCAGTTATACTCAGGGAAATTCATCACATTCTTCTCGCTTGTCTGAACTTTCTCATTTTTCAATCACCTTCATGCATCATTCATGGATGACTTACAAGTTTGGGCATTTTCAGAAAGGGAGAATTTCACACTTTCTACTTTCTTCATATCTTGGTTTACTTCATTTGTGTTTAATTATCCCTCAGCTCCATTTGCTTTTTCTTCCCCAAGACTACGTCCCAAATGTTATACTTCACCTGCATCTTCATAGGGGAGGTGCTGTAGGTCCTGTTTTCGGAATCCTTTCCAGTTCTATGATTTCCATTTTGAGGCGGGATGCCTAGAATTGGACAAAGTATTCCCAGTGTACTCACTCCTCAATTTTGCACATTATAGCCCTAAGAGTCTATTTTTTATTCGTTATAGGATGTCCAACCTGGAATTTGCCTACTATATTACTGAGAAAGTTTGCATGTTCAGTAATGCATGAATTATACCTAAATGTTCACTTCATATTTAATGTCCTGGTCGACCCATTTAACCCACACTGTATCATATCTGAAAGACAATATGTCAAACTGTCACTAGCTGGTCATACTCTCTATTATAGAACAGCAAATAAGAATTAAAATAAAACTGCCAATTTTTGAATCATTCACTGTTTTGTTTACAAGACAGATTCTCTTTTTTCTTCAGTCACTGTATTGGCTTCTCAATCCAATTCTCAGTTCAGAAGAATCAGAAGCCCAGTTCAGATCTAATGAGGAGTGAGGATTTTGTAAATAAGCCTCAGCAAACTGATATGTTCCCTTTTCTCCCTATTCTTCTTGCATATCGTAAGAAAGAACAGAAACATCTCCTGCTAAATAATCCGACATTTCAGTTCAGAAAACCGCTCTCATCTTAACCAAGGACTATTCTGCCTGGGTATGAAAGGAATGTAGTCCACCATCGCTTAAGCAGAGCAAATCTATTTTATGTGTGAGAAGAAGCCAAGAACAAACAACAGTTCTTTAAGGTTGGATGTCATGGGGATTGCAGTTTGTTTTAAAGCAAAACCTTGCAAAATCATCTTCCAAGATGTGAAGAGGAAAAAAACGGGATAAAGTAACGCAACAGCTGAAGTGCCACTGCAGGTCATTCACAATGGAAACCATATAGTGCAATTCTGTAGTGAATCTAATAGAGCTCCAGATTGCTGTGCATTCATTGCATGGAATAAAATAATAAAAAGATAATTCCTGATGTAGTCTTTGGAGCTGAACTGAAATTTAGAAATGCAGAGTAAACTGCAAGAAACCTATTGGAGAAAGATACTCAATCCAAAATTATGTACACACATATACGTTGGTCATGAATAGGCATTCCATCTTGTTGAGGTGGATGGTTATATAAATTGATTAAATAGATGGACAGTATACAATTGTACTGAGCCCAAATAAAAAATCACAATTTTTATCATAGGGAGTTCCTTGCTGAGTTAATTCATAATGGTGAAGAAAGTTATATATTTTGTCTTGTGTAAGTTCTTTTGAGAGGCTCAGTTAAGTAATCTCCCAAATGCCAATATAGATACAGTAAATCTTTACCATAAATGACTAAAACACATACCATTTGATCAACCAAACATGCCAATAAAAATACTGTGTTTGGTCATGTCTATTATTAAATTAAATAGATGCACTGCTGTAGAATTATACAGCATAAATTAACAAGATGAAAACATTATTTATTTATTTATAACCTAACTTCAACAAATATCATTTTAGATGCAGACATGCAAAACCAATAATGGAACATGAAAATAAATATTATTTCTGGTATAATTCAATTAATATAAAATAAAGTGTTCTAGTGCTTTTTTTTTGCCAAGAAAAAAGGGAAAGAGAAGAAGCACATTAGCTGTATTACAATAAACTGCAATAATTGTGATTTGTGACAATACAAGTAAAATGATAGTCAGCAGAAAAGACTTCTTTTTTCTGATTGTGCAAGCAAAATCTTACATTTCAATCAATCATTTCAATATTAATTAGCAGCTATATCCAGATGCCAACTCATATAAATAAAATGCCCAACATGACAATGCATTTTATTACTTATCAGAGTCATTTAAGTTCAACATAGATGTCACTTCTTGGCATGTATATCTTTTACTTGCAGGAAATCAATGGTTAGTAACAATATACAAAGCATTGAAGAAGGGATGCTATACTGAGGCCATGCATTGTCAGTTCTCACACAACCCCAAATATTAGGGCTGTGTTTCCACCAAATTTTTTATTACCAGCAGATAAGATGCATTTTATCTTACAATTCTTTTTCTTCTACAAAATGGAACAACAATATCAGCAATCATGGCTAATCAGAAAAGAAACAAGCCTGGTTAGGAGAGAGGATGATGTATATGTAATTGCCCTGAAAGAAAGTACTGGAAAATATTTTGGTGAGGCACAATTAGCAAGATGCTCAGATGTTATTAAGAAGCTCATGCACAATTTGCTTACTTAAAGAGATAATACTGTTATCTTAATTCCAGAAACAAAAATGAACACACTGTCTTTGCTAATTCGTTTGCTAATTTCTTTGGATCTACAGCAAGAAACTCTAGTGTACAACATTCATTGCATTCAAGGTGTAAATATTTTTTTTTCCTCTTTAAAATTCCTTTTCATGAGAATGGGGGAGGGGGAAGAAAATTAGGAAGGAAGGTGCTATGTCTGGGACTGGCATGGTTGTAATACCTGCCAAGACAGAGCTTCTCTGCTCACCAAACATCTTTTTGAAATATACAAAACTCAAAACAGAATGTTTTGTGATGTTCTCATTTGAAACAATTCTAAACTAAGTATTTTTCACATATTTAGTTTCTATCATTGCAAATGAAGTCCATTTAGCTTGAGTAATTTAAACTTAAAAGACATTCCTACCCTAATCATTTGTCAATTAAAGATCCCAGAACTTATCTATTAGCAAGTGCAGGCTAAACCATGGATTCCCTGCTATTCTGAGGATGTCTCTGTATTTGATTTAAACTTGCTCAGTATTATTTAAATAAACTGTCTTTCTATTTTCAGCACACAAATTATTTCTTACATAGAAATCTGAGGCTTTGAATAAACAGTCTAATGGACAAGAATGTCATAATACTAACACTGTGCTTTATTCCTTATTACCCGACTATGCTATGATCAATTGAATCAAACTAATCCTCTACTTGAAATAATTTTATAAATGGAGAATGTCATGATGTTATAATGATGTAGTTCTTTTTTAGGTAAACAAGGCATCATTAGAACATCCAATTCAAAATTCTTTACATGTTAGGACCAGGATGAAAGGAGGGAAAAACTAAAACAATGTTAATCCTACATCAGTTAATTTAAAGTCTTTTACACAGAAAACATCCTTCATATCTTGTTGACTAAAATATCTACTGTGCAACTCCCATAAGAAAGTCTGAAAGTAATGAGTCAGACATCAAAGAATGCATCCTATTTATGGTAAATTTCCATGTACTGCCATAGTTATCACTAAGCAATTAAAAAAAAGCTAGTTATTGTTTGCCCATTATGATCTATGTTAAAGCAATCAGCAAGCCTCTTCTTATAGCGTTTGACCAACCACCAAATCTAGTATGAATGAAACATTTAATGTCCTATGTTTAACTCAGTGGCTCTTTAAGAGCACCATAGTAGGGAGATTTACTAATTTATCTTTACATAAATACTGACATGTTATTTCTAGAATGCATTTTTTTTTTAAATCTCATATAGACGCACATATTTTCAATTTGGGAAATAATCATAATAAAGAACCAAGTTCTGGGAATTGAAGTCCACACTTGTTAAAGTTGCCAAGATTGAGAAACACTGCTTTAATAGAACACTTCTATCAAATTGAAACATAAAAAATATATATCAACATCTGCCTATCCCAAGTCCTTGGGAAGGACTCCTTAGATGGATAAATTGCCAAATCCAGTCTGAACATCTGGCTTTGTAATGAACCATAATAATCGGCATTGACAAAATCACCATCAATCAACTGCAAAAGACAGCTTTACTTGGAACAGCTTACATCCTATGATGATACTTTTAATATAATCAAACAACATCTGCCTATCCCAGGTCCTAATGGGTGAACAAAAATGCCAAATCAAGTCTAAGCATCTGGCTGACTTGTGTGACGAAACAACAACAATAATAACAATGACAAGTATGCTACATAGATGCAAATGTAAGCCTTTGAAGCCAGAGGACCCATTAAACTACTATAGGTAGTTCAACTATGGGTAGTTTCAGGCTTTGGTGTACCTATCTCCTTTCTCCTTCTATCTCTGATTTTTCTGCTTTAAAAATTGCCTTGACTGGCAGCCCAATTCAATTACCGGTACTATCCTGCCAATCACACAGCACCCTCCATAAACTTTTTGCAGGCATAGGGGTGGCATGTACTAGATGCACATTTCTGATTTATGCCTCCATTGTCCATCTACCGCTGCCCTTAGGCAGCCTAAAGTAGGGGCTAATCATAAAGACAAATCCCTAGTTCTTATATGCATATAATTGTTTTCAGGAATTGTTTTCAGACTGTTTGCATTCTTTGGCTGTGGAAACCTATTTTACATTCAAGAATTATATAGATATAGGCGCAACTTCTCTGCAGATATTTTCTAAATGAACACTATCATATCTCTTTACCAAAATCTAAGTCATAGCATCTTTAACATAGAACTAATACTTTTTATTAGGCAGTTATGCCTTTATTTCTACATCTCATTATGATGGCTGAAAAAAGTTTTATTTTTTGACTACTGAAAGCATTTCTTTTCTTATAAGCTACTGTAGAAGTATGATCTGAGGAATCACCTCTACTCATAATAGGTATTTTTCTCTACTCCTACACACATATCTCAAAATCAGAAGCTATCTCCCACTCATCTCAACCCACACATATTCTTTCTTCCAAAAACATGGACTGCAGACTTTCATACACCTACAGATTGTAACTCCTAAAGTTCCAGACATATTTATAATTCCCAATGTGGTCACTCATGAATCATTTAGTCCTCCCCTGTAACTCTTGCATAATTAGGAGATCCAAGGAAATATCTTTAAAGTATCCTAGTAAATTAATAGATATAAAATATTGCAAAGCTTGTAAGAAATTAATCCTTAAGATAATTATTTAAGCCATTTACAGCTTTATATCCTGCACTTTTAGTTGGACCTTAATTCAGAAATTGATATCTAAGACATCCTTCCCTTATGTGACATTTTCCAGATAAGTTTGCTACCTGCAAATTTGGGAATTACAGCCCAACACAGGGCATCTGTAAAACACCAATTTGGGGAAGACTGCATTGAAAATTGTATTTCAGTTAACATCCTGGAATACAGAACAACAGGTAACATTTTTAATTCCAAATAATAGTAATGCATAAGGTGCTATATTGGGATTAAAAAAATAGATTACAGGTGATAACTAGCCCAAACTAATAAAGAGTACTTCTGGGTTTTTTCATCAGTTAAGATTCCTGAATAGGGCTTAGTCCAAGATGGTTTCCAAGATGGAATTCTACTATTCAGACTGTACAGTGAAAAACAGATTTTATAATACTGTACAGAAAGGACACTGTAGTCATATTTTTACCCTGGGAAGTACTGAATCCAGAAGAAAGTTTAAGAATATAATTTTGTTAGTAGCAATATAGTATAAACTATGATGTGCGTTCAGTTACTTCTCTAAGGTTCACATTTTAATATACTTTGCCTTAAAGCAAAACTAATTTTTCTGTTTTTTCTCCCTTGCCTGGAGCTTAGATGAAAAAAAATAGGAGATATATGAATTTACAAAAAATAGCCAAGGTTAAAATACACTGAATGACTTGTACAATGCTGGAAACATTAAACAAACTGCACAAACAATGGACTGCCTTTTATCCCTTGACACACTGAAAACTATTAGAGAAAAGGAAATAAAGAAAGATTACTTCTTTTAAATTATTTCCATATTTAGATTTTCAAACAGCTTGTAGATGAATTGTTATACGCTTTCAAACACAGCAAAGCACACTGTTTTCATTAAATCTTGGGATGTCAAGAAAGCACAAAAACAAATATGGTATTTGATTAATGGCAAAAACAGTATACATTGGAAAAGCAAAGTGCCTACAGACATGTATAGAATTCTGTTAAGAGAAAGGATACTGTTAAACCAACAGTGAATAAGCAGCCATCAAACAGGACTACGTACAAAGCAAGCAGAACTCCCTTCCTTTCACATACATATTTCAGATAATAACTGCTCTTTCCTACAAATTACAGATTGCTTCGTTTGTAAATATTATGGAGTAGGCTTGGGGTTAAACTATAGCTTAATTGGAGAGTATAAATGTAAACAAGTGTCTCAAGGGAGTCTTTCTCAGGCTTCTGAACTGTGTAGTTGAGGGGATATTGTCTATTATTCTTTAAACTTCCAGCGATCCAGCAAGGCACTCGTTTACTTGCTGATCTCTACAAAATCTTGGCAATAGCTATGAGTGACCTATAATTGAAGCTAGGACTCCTTTCTGGATCTCAGATGCAAGATTTAAACAGCAGACGAACCAAAGCTCACTTCCAGGAAAAAATTCTCAAGTTTTGCATGCACCAAAAGTGTATTGATTTAAGAATTGATATTTTTTCCAGGCCAAAACCTCCCTTTTTTTGGGTGGGTGGGTCTTTTTAAAGAGGTAGTTGATGGAACTATCAATTTCACTGAGCATGCAATTAAAATTAAATATAGTTAATATTTAACTCCAAATATGGGTGTTTAATACATTTCACATTCTATTACTTGGAGATCCCTAGGCCAAAAAGTTTAGACATCCTGATCTACCACTGCAAAAAGTCGTAGGAGAGAATACACAGTCAGGCGTGGTATTGCCATTTATTGCAGTAACATCTATTTATGTTATACTAGCTAAATACCCGTGCTCTGCTACGGAACTGTGTGATTGGGCTTAATAAATCGACACTTACAGCTTGAAAATTAATGAGTAGTTAATTCTCTCCCCTTCTCTCCTCAGGCTTGTCCCACAGAATCCTCTCCTCTCTCCTTCTCTCCCTCAAGCTTGCCTCACAGAATCCTACCCTATCCTATCCCCTTATTTCCCTCAGCCTTGCCCCACAAAAGCCTCCCCTATCCTATCCCCTTCTCTCCCTCAGCCTTGCCCCACAGAAGCCTCCCTTATCCTATCCCCTGCTTGCTGCTGTGAAAATAAAACAGTACCTGAAACTCCTCTCCTCTGCTTGAGTTTTGCATTTGGAGCATTTTTCAGGTGGGGAGGGGAAGTAGAACTCCTTACAGAGGGCTCTTTGGAAAGTGAAACAGTATTTGCTGTGTGAGCAAGAAGGAGACAGGAAGGGGCCTGGCAGTGGCTTAGTGCCACTGTTCTGTAGGAAAACTGCTTGCTGCTGTGAAAGCTAAACTGAAACTGAAACTCATCTCCTCTGCTTGTGTTTTGAATTTGGAACGGATTTCTTTTCAGATTGGGAGTGGGAGTAGAACTCCTTAGCATCAGAATGTGTTAATAATAATACAGGAAATACTAATGCTCCGATGGTCATTTTGAAAAATCCTTCCTTAGTGAGCGCCTAGAAGGCAAGAGGAACATAAGTGGCAAATTTCAAGTTTGTAGGCTTTATGGTTCTGGAGATTTCGTGATTACGGTGTGAGTGGTTTTCACTGTTATATATATATACCGTATTTTTCTGACTATAAGACGCTACTTTTTACCCCCAAAAAGAGGGTGAAAACTTGGGTGCG